>PVLD010003223.1:0-147123 GCA_004027595.1 Dinomys branickii
ATTTCTTTGTCTGAGAATTGTGTATTCATCTCAGATGCCCATTTCTGGATTGGGTCTTTGAATTTGGACAGGTACATGTTTTTTAATTCTTTGTATGTTCTAGATAGAAGACCTTTGTCTGAGGGACAGCCAGCTGGGATTTTTTCCCAATTTGTGGGTTTTCTTTTTACTTTGCTGGTGATTTCTTTAGATGTACAAAGCTTTTCAGTAGAATAAAGTCCCAATTATTGATTCTTTGAATTGTTTCCCTTGCAGTTTCATTTTTGTTCATGAACTCTCTGCCTACTCCTATGTCTTCAAGATTTTTACCTACTTTCTCTTCCAATAGATTTAGAGTTTCTGTTTTAATATTGAGGTCTGTGATCCATTTTGACCTGAGTTTGGTGCGTGGTGATAGACTTGGGTCTATTTTCAGTTTTCGGCAAGAGGCAAGCCAGTTTTTCCAGCACCATTTATTAAACAGGCCTTCTTTTTTCCAGTGGGTTTGGTTGACCCCTTTGTCAAATATTAGGTAGCTGAGTGCGTTTTTCATTATGGTTGCATATTCCAGTCTGTTTCATTGATCCTCAGGTCTGTTTCTTAGCCAGTACCAGGTTGATGTTATTACAGTAGCTTTGTAGTATAATTTCAGGTCAGGGATTGTGATTCCACCTGACTTGTCCTTATTGCCCAGGATTGCTTTTTCTGGGTCTCTTATTCTGGGTCTCTTCTGGTTCAAGATGAATTTGAGGCATATTTTCTCTAGATCTGTGAGGTATGCTAATGGTAGTTTAATGGGAATTGCATTGAATCTGTACAACAGTTTTGGTAGTATGGCCATTTTTACAATGTTAGTTCTTCCTAACCATGAGCATGTTATGTTTCTCCATTTATTGAAATCCTCTTCAATCTCCTTTTCCAGAGTACTTTAGTTTTCACTGAATAAATCTTTCACATTCTTTGTTGGATTGATTCCTATGTATTTCAGTTTCTTGGTTGCTATTGTAAAGGGTATGGTTTCCTGAGTTTCTCTCTCAGTCTGTTTGTTGTTCTTGTATAGGAATGCTATTGATTTTTGGGTGTTGACTTTGTATCCGGTTACACTGCTGAATTTGTCAATTAATTCCAGGAGTTTTCTTGTGCAGTTTTTGGCGTCCTCCATGTATAGTATCATGTCATCTGCAAATAGTGATAGTTTGACTTCTTCCTTTCCTATCCTTATTCCTTTTATTTCTTTCTCTTGTCTGATTGCTCTGGCTAGGGCTTCCAGAACTATGTTGAATAGGAGTGGTGACAATGGACATCCTTGTCTTGTTCCTGACTTTAAAGTGAAAGTTTTCAGTTTATGTCCATTTAGTATGATGTTGGCTGTTGGTTTGTCGTAGATGGCTTTGATTAGACTGAGGTAGAGTCCATCTATTCCTATTTTGGGGGGGTTTTAAGATGAATGCATGTTGGAGTTTATCGAAAGGTTTTTCTGCATCTGTTGAAATGATCATGTGATTTTTGTCTTTGGATCTATTGATATGGTATATTATGTTAATTGATTTGTGAAAACTGAACCATTCCTGCATTCCTGGAATAAATCAAAACTGATCATGGTGCATAATTTTCCTCATGATTTGCTATATTCTATTTGCTAGTATTTTATTGAGTATGTTTGCATCTATGTTCATTAGGGAGATTGGCCTATAGTTCTCTTTCTTGGTTGGGTCCTTCTCTGGTTTTGGTATTAATATGATACTTGCCTCCAGAAATGAGTTAGGGAGAATTGCTTCCTTTTCAATTTCATTGAATAGCTTGAGGAGTGTTGTCATTAAATCTTCGCTGAATGTTTTATAAAATTCTGCTGTGAATCCATCAGGGCCTGGGCTTTTCTCTGTCAGTAAGTTTTTAATGACATTTTGAATCTCGTTAATTGATATTGGGTTGTTCAGGGTTTTTATATCTTCCTGTTTCAACTTTGGTAATTCGTAAATTTCTAGGAATCTGTCCATTTCTTCTGGTTTTTCTATCTTATTGGAGTAAAGTTTCTCAAAGTAGGTATCAATGATCTTATGAATTTCTGTAGGATCTGTACTGATTTCATCCTTTTCATTCCTTAATGCATGAATTTGAGATCTTTCCTTTCTTTTTTTGATAAGATTGGCTAGAGGTTTATCAATTTTATTTACTCTTTCAAAAAACCAACTCTTTGATTCACTTATTTTTTGTAGAGTTTTCTTCGTCTCAATTGCATTAATTTCTGCCCTAAGTTTTATGATCTCCTCCCTTCTTTGGGCTTTGGGCTTCACTTTTTGTTCTTTTTCCAGAAGTTTCAGGTGCAACATTAGGCTATTTATTTGTTCTCTTTCTGTTTTCTTTATGTGCGAGTCCATTGCTATAAATTTCCCTCTGAGGACTGCTTTCATTGCATCCCGCAGATTCCTATAAGTTGTATTTGTATTTTCATTTGTTTGTAGGTATTTTCCAATCTCTTCTCTAATTTCCTCTGTGATCCATTGTTCAGGAGGTTGTTGTCTAATTTCCAAGTATTTGTAAAGCTTTTGGAATTCCCTTTGTCATTAATTACCAATTTCATTGCACTGTGGTCAGATAATATACATGGGATGATTTCAGTCCTTTTGCATGTAAGTAGGTATGCTCTATGGGCTAGAATGTGGTCTATTTTACAGAAAGTCCCATGTGCAGCTGAGAAAAATGTGTATTCTGGTGTTATGGGGTGGAACACTCTGTAAACATCTACTAAGTCCATTTGTTCACACATTTGGTTCAGGTCTGTTATATCTTTGCTGAATTTTAGTCCAGTTGACCTATCTCTTTGCGTCAAAGCGGTATTTAGGTCCCCTATTACAATAGTGTTATTGTTTATTTGGTTTTTTATATTGGTTAATATTTGCCTTACATAGTTTGGTGCTCCGGTATTTGGTGCATACATGTTTAGGGTTGTTATCTCTTCCTCTTGCAGTTTTCCCCTAACTAGTATATAGTGGCCTTCTTCGTCTCTTTTGATTGCTATCAGTTTGAAGTTTACATTGTCTGCAAACACAACAGCTAGCCCTGCTGTTTTCTAGGAACCTGTTGCACGGAGGGTTGTTTTCCAGCCTTTGACTTTGAGTCTGTGGATTTCCTTTTGAGTAAAATGTGTTTTCTATATACAGCATATTGTGGGATTCTGTCTCTTAATCTACTCTGCCAGTCTGTTTCTTTTTTCTGCTGAATTGAGGCCATTTACATTGATGGTTATAACTGTTATATGTTGGCTTATTCTTGCCATGCTGTTTACGTGATGTTGCTTTCCTACTTTTGCTGTTTAATTTCTTGTTCTGCTTAAGGGTTCCTTTCTATTGTTGTTCTTGGGATTGTGGTCGCCTTTTTCTCTGTCTAGAATATCTTTCAGTACTTTTTGTAATGTTGGTTTGGCACTCATGAAGTTCTTTAGTTGGTCTTTGTCGTGGAAATATTTTATTTCTCCATTGAATCTGAAGGATAGTTTTGCAGGATACATCAGTTTAGGTTGGAAGCTATTTTGTCTCAGAATCTGTAATATTTTGCTCCAAGCTCTTCTTGATTTCATGGTTTCTGCTGAGAAGTCTGCTGTGATTCAGATGGGCTTTCCTTTATAGGTGATCTGGTTATTTCTCTAGTAGCTTTTAATATGTGTTCTTTTGCTGCATATCTGGGATCTTGACTATTATATTCCTGGGGGTGGTTTTATTTGGGTTGTGGCTCATTGGAGTTCTATACGCTTCATTCACCTGTGCATCAGTTTCTTTTACCATTCTTGGGAAATTTTCTGCTATTATTTCTGCAAATATTCTTTTTATGTCATTTGTGTTGCCTCCTGCTCTTTCACTGATTCCTATTACTCGCACATTATTTCTCTTTGCTTCATCTTGCAGCTGTTGGATTGTTTTCTCCTCGTTCCTTGTTGACTTTAAGAGATCCTTCCTTTCACGGTCATTAGTTGTCAGGCTGTCTTCAAGATCTGAAATTCTGTCTTCAGATTCATTCAAGCGGTTTTTCAAGCTTTCATTTCCTGGAAATCTCTCTGAGACTGTTTCATGTGTTCTAATTCATTCCTGAATTGCTCATTTAACATTTCCATTTGTAGCCTTTGATCTTCTAGTCTCTTATCTGTTTCTTCTCTGTATGTGCGAAGCATTTCTTCCATATTATTTTCATTTCATTTTTTGCCTGAGAGATTATTTCAGGTTTAATCTCTTCTATGGCTTGATGGAGTTGTTTCTTTACTTCAGATGTGATCATTTCAGAAATTTCAAGTATGTGGTTTCCTAATTCTCCTATGTCGTTGTGTCCTGTACTTTTTCTGGGTGGAGTTATGTTCTGAGACTGCATTTTGCCCCTTCATTTTGTCATTTTGAGTGTCAGATAACTGCTGCTGAGCTACTGACTACCCAGGCAGCTCACTAAGGATTCTAGGGACCCTAGTTTACCTGGATGTTAAGCTAAACCCAGGGTGATAGCAGACTGTGGACCACTGGTCCCAGATACCCCAGGCAAATACTGGGATGCTTGGCTCAGACCACAGCTGCTATAGTGGGAGAGTGCTGGGCTTTGGTACCCGAGTGTCCAGTGTGTGGACAGGAAGAGTGTGGGTCTCAGCCTTGAAGCCTGTGGTGGTTAGGCAGCAGCTTCTGTTTCAGGTTCCTCAGGTAGCTAGTCACGGGGTAGCAAGGCTCTCCTTCCAGCCCCGAGCACCCCAGAACCTGAGGCTGATTCTACTCTGCAGTTCTCAACCACTAGCAGGGACAGGCCCTCCCAGTTGGATTTCCTTCCTAACTCTAAAGTGCGGAGCTTACCAGAGGAGAAGGGTTGTGCTGCTCATTTGGTGTCGCAGGTCACTGGAGAAAGGTCCCAGTCACAGAGCTGGAAGGTGCGTGATGAAACGCCTGCCACCCAGGTGTCTGCACAAGTCTGCCTTTGTCTCTGGTTAAAGGTCCCAGTCGCACAGCTCAGGAGCAGGCAGGAAGCGCTGCGCCACCCAGGTGTCTGTGCAAGTCCACCTTTGTCTCTGGTTCAGAGGAGAAGGCTGTCGCTGCTCATGCAGCCTTGCATGTCAGCCTCCGAGAAAGGTCTGAGTCACCCGGTTGGCACACGGACCATGAAACGCAGCGCTGCTTAGATGTTGGTGTCAGTGGGCCTTTGTCCCTGGAGTGAGGTCCAAGTCACACAGCCGGGCCGGAGTGGGAAATGCCCTGCTGCTCGGATTCCAGTGCCGATGAGCCTTTGTCCTCTACAGCTTGTTAAACTACAGGTTACTTTGATTTTAGTCTTTAAGTTTGACTTAGAGAATCCTTCAACAGCTTACAGTCATCCACTCTTAAGATGCAGTTAATAGTACCTGTATTATCTTTGTTTTGTATTCTTCCTTACCCCAGGAATAGGAATTACCTTCTGTTCAGGGATTGTGGACCCTATTAAAGAGAAATATTGTAAAGATCTAAATTCCTGGCACAGAGTTACCTGTAGAAGTTTACTTCCTACAATTCCCATATGTGAAATCAAAGTAAAACAAAACCACACCAGCTGCCTTGTTCCTGCCATTGTTTACGAGAGCTGAACATTTTTGGTAAAAGTAGCTTTCTTAATATTGAGTTTCTCAGGTTATTTTGTATCTGTTTCTTTTTCCATTAATAGACTAGCATCATGTTCAAATATATTGTGTTTGTTTTATTTAATGAAATACTTAAAAGTGGTTTATTTTTTTGTCTTTTTGAGATAGGGTCTCACTATTCAGTTCAGGTTGGCTTGAGCTTACTTTTTAGCCCAGGCTGGCCTCAAACTCTCAATGATCCCCATGCCTCAGCCTCCTGAGTGCTGGGACTGTAGGTGTACACCAACAGACCCAGCCTAAATACTTAAAAGTAATCCTGGTAAATGGATGAGTAAACAAATTTTAAAATAATAAGAAATGTGTTCATTTAATTATAACAGAAATTATATTAAGCTATTGATTTCTATTTTAATCACTATATTTCAAAGTATGATGAGGTCCTGTAATCAACAAATTACAAGATTTACTTCAAAATGAGACTAATAACTACTTATAAGAATGATCAACAAAGGGCTGAAGACATAGCTCAGTGCCAGAGAGACTACCTAACATGCATGAGGCTCCAGTTTTCTAACCACCACTATGGGGAAAAAATAAAAATCAGTAATTCTTGGACTGTGTATCAATCACGTTGAGTCTATCAATTCCAAATGCACTTTCAAATCCATAGATTTTAAATCATTCACTGTAATATGAATAGCCATTTCTAAGCAAATGTCAGAAAGTCTACCACTTCATTAACCCCTTCTTAGAGTTAGAAAAACTTGAGTCATAATATTTTGGGGTAGATTTCATTGATCAGTAGTTGCATATTGGTGAAATTATTTTCAAAGTAAATAGCCCGAAGCAGATGGCTCCTGTTTTTCCTTACATGAAATGTCACATTCCAATCCAAGAAAGTAATCACAATTTCAAATTACTTGTTGTAAGTTGCATCCCATCCCCCTCTCAAATATGCTACAGTTACATCCCTTAACACCCCAAATGTGACCTTTTTTGTAGATAATGTGTTTAGAGAGGTAAAAAGTTAACCTTCACATATGTTCATATGAAAGAAATGGGACCAATAATTCTGGCCAGAGTCAAATGTAACTTTTTATCTCATTAGTTCTTATTGAATGTTTAGAAATTATCTAGTAAAATAAAGCCAAATCCAAGAAAATAATCAGTGGAATTGGGAATAGAGCAAGAGGAGCCTCCCAAATGGAGATAAATAAAAGGGCAAAAAATCAAACAAAGAATGAAAGAAACAGGAAAAAGTCCAGCTAATAGTTGTAGAGAAATGTTTGCAAATACATGTTATCAGACTAAGAAGATAACTCACGATACATAGCTTTGCGTCCATTATAATATAAAAGACAGAATGACTAAAGTCATGGTGAGGAGTTTGGAGCCCTAGACATTGGAACAGCAGAGGGATTTCCTTCATGGTGTGGTATGGCAAAGCCTGAGGTAGAGGACAATCCCGACACTGCCACGTTTGGAAAGTTGTGTGCCTAGGACAGCACTTGAGGGGAACGGAACTTCGTCTCCTGTGTCTGCCACACCCTTCTCCGCTGTCTCACCCTAAGGAAATCATCAAACTGGAAGTGAAAGAGAGTTAAAAAAAAAAAAAAAAAACAGGTCAGTACTGAAAAATGCCACAGTCACTCAAAGCAGAGTATGAGAGGTTGTCCTGGTCCAGAGGATCCAAAGGAGCCAGGACAGTTAAGTGTAATGTACTGTGATAGATGGGGTTCTGAACGAAGAAAAGAGATGCAGGTGAAGAGCTGACTGCCACGCCACGTGAACTGGTACAGGCTCATGATCCCAGATCATCCTTGGGAGGCTGAGGCAGGAAGATTGCTCACTGACGGCCAAGCTGGACAACATAGGAAATTTCATCTTTGAAAAAATGGATCTAAATTTGTAGAGATTTATCAGTATTAACTCACTGTTCAAGACAAATATATCAGGCATTAATAATAGGGAAAATGTATATAGGATATATGGGAACACTATTTTTCTCAAAATTTTTTCATAAATTTCCAATTATTCTAAATACACTCGATTTTTCTATCTGTCCACTTATCTATATATCAATTCAGATTGCATTCACCTTACATGAAATCATTGAGATTACACATACACATACAAACAAGTATACAACTATCACAAACACACATGTACACGTGACAGAACTGAAATCATTGTCTTAATCTCTTACATGATGATTTAATAATAAATGATGATTTAAATAAATGATGATTAATATTGGCTAACATAACTACATAGGAAAACACAGCATATTTATATAATTACAGGGAAATTTTCATATAATTAACTATATTATGGCTTTGCATTTTTAGAATGATTTATTTATGCAATGATAAAATTTCTAATCTGAGGCGTTTCTTGAGGGTTTAAAAATGGTTGGGACTTTCTTTAAATTATTTTCAGGTTTTACCCACCCTTATTTGGTTCTTTGTTTTGTCAAGTTTTCAAAATATGTTTTATTGCCATTTTAACTTTCAGACTTAGTCTTTTAGTTTTATAAATCAAGGAAGTCAACCGATTTTATAATGCCTCATGCAATATATTTTTAGACATTGAATTAACAACCTCTCAATTAAAGAGCTGCGGATAATATACAAAGGAAAATATTTCAGGAACAATTTCATAAGAAAAATTTGGACATGAACTCAATCATTTTTGTATGTTCTGTGTCACCTAACACCTGTTATTAAATTATGATGCCAATAAGGAGACCTTGACTGTATTCCCAGACCACATGCATTACTCAGAATAAAGTATAAAATCACTTTTAGCCTGATGAAATTGTATTTTCATCATTATATGTCAATTGTACTAAGCAAGCAGCAATTTTAATTAGTCTAGAAGTATTTTATTGCCTGCAGAGGAACTTTTATTTAGTGTACAGTTTGACTCACCCCAGTCTGGTTAGATGTCTTCAATATTCACTACCAAGGATCAAAATTTATTGGCATGTCTTAAATAAAGGAATTAAATAATGACTGAGGATATGACCAGGAAACTTAAGTAATTACTCTGAAACAAAAGTATAAACATGTTTCATGTAATGAGATAATATGGCAATTGTGACATTTTCTGGAGCTTTGCTTTGAAAGAATTTATCATCTGTTTTAAGGAGTTTATGTAGTTACTACCGTTCATTTGTAGTATGAACATATTAATTTACTACAATTATATTGCATTGTGAATTATAGTAATCATATGGTTGAATTATGGTATAAATATGAATGTCCCTCAAACAGCTCTGTGTTGGGTGCTTGATCTTCAACTGTGGTGCTCAAAAATGGAACCAAGAGAGGTGCTAAGATTGAGAGGACTCTAACCTCACCCAGGGACAAGATCATAACTAAATGAGCCATAGGGGCCAGGGCCCATGTGTAGCAAGTAGGTCCCTGGACACCTGCCTTTGAGGTCATATCTGTCCTCTGCCTCTTGCCCTTTCTCTCTGGCTCCCTGCATGCCACTGCTTTCTGTCATAGCTGTGTCACCTCAGGCTTGCAACAATGGACCCACTGACCTTGGACTTTTCCTTCTGATGCCATGAGTCAGTGTAAACCTTTCCTTCTTTCAGCAGGGTAGGTCCAGTGTTTTGTTCCAGTAATAAATTTTGATTATGCAACCCCCATATTCACACCTCCTGTCTACATGACTTTCACATATTGCCTCAAACCCCCGAGTCTCCGTTTCCTGCACTGTAATATAGAAAACTAATATTTCAAGAATTGCTGGATGGATGAGGGAACATCACGTGTGCTAAAGCCTCAAGCGACCCATGCACATCGCATGCCTCTATTTCCTCAAGTGCTTAACAAATGATACTAATTGTACTGATGGTAAATCGCTGCCTGAATTTCATCCCAGAAGACTGTACGAGTGATTCACCCCAGAATCTGCTACAAGGGTTGGCAACGTAATTTGTTTTTTATTTTAAATTTAATGAATGTTATGGTACTGAAAGTTATTTTATATTCTAGCAATCTGCTTTCTCCAATTTAGTCTTGAGGTCTATCCAATATTTATAGCTTTATTTTACTAAAAATTCTACCTAAGTATGTGCTGCTTCGCAGAATTTAGAAGACTACACTTTTTTTTTTATTTTAGAAACATAAAAGTACAAAAACATATTGACAAACAGACACCAATTACCATAAAAAATAGTACAATCACAACTAATCTATAGACAAGGTGATATGGTCTCAACAGTGGTTATTGCTTTATCCATTGATATCTTCGAATTGTAAATGTATGAACCCATATACAGACATGCAAATTTAGTCACAGTTAATCCTCTCAACAACAGAAAAAAACACAAAAAACAAAAATCCAAAGACAAGAAACGAAGACTGCACTTTTATATAATGAACATAATAGTATCTATGTATATTTTATTTGTGCCTTGAAAATTGCTTTTGGGTAGTTTTTAAATAAAAATGACATTTATAAACTGTTTCTTCAAAATACATTCCATTCACAAATAAATCTTTCTCTAAAAATGTTATGATTAAACAAGAAGAAGAAATTTGTTATTAAAATTTAAATGTTAGAAATTTAGTGTGTCAGAATAAGAATATTATTTAATTAAGTCATACCATTTTAATCAGGGAAAATCAACATTCTTTGACAGGCTATTTCTGATAGTCATTTAATGTATAATTTTTGAAGCCATAACTTTATGCTTGTATTATTATCTGAAAAATGTTAGTACACAAATCCATGTTATTTTATACTATAGCAGTCAGAATATAATTTACAGTAACATGAAATATTGTGGAAAATCTTAGTTTATTGTACGTACAAGGTTTAAATAAGCATTTTATGTTGTAGATTAAAGCACATGAAAATATCTCTCTGCCTTGTTACCTCACTGATTACAGTTAGCTTTGATATGAATCTTTATGTATATTTCTACATGTGTCATGTGCTAGCCACCTGTAGACATGAAAGTGCAAATAAAGACCTTCACAAATGGAAGTTTCCAGAATTATTTCAAAGAGAGTATGAATGATCAAGTACATGTTTTGAAGTGAAGATTGGCAATAACATTTCTGTACATCCCATACATTAAGTGACTGAAAAATGAAACTCTTTCTGACAAAGATAAACATGGTAAATCCTAGAAAAATCATGAGGAAAGTTTGTAAAATAGTGAAAATTATTTAATAAAGTTAAAATTTTACTTTACAAAATATTCACTTAAAAAAGTAAATTAAGAATAGAGAATAAATTAAAATAAAATTATACTTAAAGAAATACTAGAAATAAATGGAAATTGATTAACAATTTAATAAAAGCAGTAATTTTCAGGCCATAAAATACACTCAGTTACATGATACAATTTAGATTTGAAAATAAAATAAAGTGGGAAGAAATATATGAAGAAGACACATCCTACGCATCGTATGTCCCTAGAAAAGAGTGCTGAGGTGCTTATCTAACGCCAGATAAACAACTGAGTTTAAAATAAAAGTGCATGTTACTGGAGATAAGCAGAAATGGCTATTTTATAGCCATAAACGTATCAATTTTTCTAAGAACTATTAATTTGCAAGACCTAGTGTTTGATACAGACTAATTGAGTACACAAAGAAAATATTACAGAAATTACACAAGAAATATGTATTTCAATAGTTATATTTGGAGGACTCAAAATCCCACTTTCAAAAGTAGAAAAAACATGAGCACAAATCTAAGATGGGATATGAGGACTTGAAAAATCCTCAGACAAGGTAGATTCATCAGACCCACCTCTCACCTTGCAGAGACAGAACACACATCCTATTTCAGTGCGTCTGACACTTTGTCCAGGAACACTGGCATCATATGTCATAAACCTAATGCAAAAAAATTACAGCATAGAACTATTTTCTCCCACAATGAAACAATGAACTAAGATAATAAAAACAGAAAGAAATTTGGGTACATCACTCTTCCATGGATATATGCATCACACTCCCAAAGAAGTTCAAATATAATCATCCCTTAGTATCCTGAGAGAATAGTATTGAGGGTCTCTTATGAATACCAAGTTTTCCAGACACTCAATTATTTTTTGACAAAAGAAGTTAACCTTCACATATAACCCCCTTACATCTTTCTGTGTACATAAAAATCTCTTGATTACTTACAATACTTGACATTGCAAACGCTATGTAAATATTTGCTACACCCTTGTTAAACAGCAATGACTCAGGGAACATGTTTATACAGGTTCAATACAGACAAAAGCTGCTTCCTAAAACTTTTACCTTGGAGGTGTTTAACTCAGGATGCAGAATCTACAGATTGACATGGTGGACCATCTTTTCAATGAATGGAAGACAAATATATCAAAATTCAGAACATAGTTAACAATTCTTAGGCAGAGACTTTAAAATCTGTGTATATTTATTTTAACAAGGAAGAAATATTTCAAATTAATAATGTAACATTTTATATCATGATACTAGTTTAATAGGAAAAACTATACACAGAAAACAAACAGAAAATAATAACAATCTCAGTGACAATTCATAAAATTGAAAATAGAAAAACAAATCAATGAAACAAAATGCTGCTTCTTTGAACAGATAAAAATACTATATTAAATTCTTGGCAGGAGAAGAAAATAAGGCAATTCAAACCACTGAGAAGAAGAATGAGATGGAATATATTACAATTGACCTAAAGGCAAAACAGCGTACAAAGGAATACTATGAACAAATATATGCCAACAAACTAAAAAGTTGAAATAGACCAATGAATGCAAAAGCAAAGCATTACTAAAATATTTTGAATAGAAGAAAATTGGAAAGCCTCCAGATTTTACTTCAGAATGTTTACAAAGTGAAATCAGCACGTGCCTTCCTAGCAAGAGCAAGGTCCTGAGTTTGATTCTCAGTACCCAAAAAAAAGTAAAGTCAATACAGACAAGATGGAACATGACATATCAGTACAGTAATATTAATAATCTACATAGAATCCTTTTATTTGTAATCAATTGATTTTTGACAAGGGTCTGACAATTTAGCAGTGAAAATTATCCTGTAATAAATGGCTTTGGACAATGTAAGTAATTACAAGTATAAAGTTAGACATGTGTCTCACAGTATATAAAAATTTAATTTAACTATCAAAGGTATGTGTAAAGGGTGAATTGAAGACACACTTTCAACTTTTCTGAACAAATATTTTACAGATTTGACACTGAAAGTGGAAGTGAAAAGAGAAAATGGGTAAATGGGTCAAAATTTTAAAAACTAAGTTTTAATTAATACTATGAAAACCAGAAATGACAATCCATAGAATGGTAGAAAATAGGACATTTATATATCATTTATCTAATTAGTGATTTGCATATAGGATACATGAAGAATTCTAAGACGTCAATAGTAAAATGTCAATCAATCCTAATCAACTGAGACAAATTATCTCAACAGATTTTTCTCCAAAAAAGGTAGATGCAAATGGCCAATGAGTTCTATTAAAAAGTGTTCAACATCAATAATCACTAAGAAAATACAAAGCCAAAGCAATAAGAGATATAGTTTGAAAACCAGTAAGACAGCTCACCTCAAAAGGCCAGAAAATAACAACGTCAACATGTATGTGGAGAATGTAGGGTCCTCATACAACAATGGTTAAAAAAAAAAATGGTAAGGCACACTGAAAAGAAATCTCCAAGTTTCTTAAAATCTTTTAAATACAGGGCTATCATAGGGCCCAATAACTGCACATAGTGGTATGTACTCAAAATAGAATGAGAATATATACTCACTCAAAAACTGCCCATAGTAGTACTACACATAAGTCAGAAAATGGAAATAACCTGTACGTCAATAAGCACAGATGAAAGATTATATCCATACAATTAAGTATGACGTGGCAGTGAAGGGAGTGAAGCACTAACACACATCAGCACGAGAGACTTGAGAACATGGTGCTAACGTCAATAAGTGGGTGGAAAATACCATATATTGTAAAATTGCTCTTAAGGAGCACAGCATGGAGAAATCTACACGGTCAGATAGTAAAGTAATGATAGAATAGGCCTGGTTGGCAGGGAGATGTACAGAGTTACACCTGCGTCCAGGGGATCTTTTGGAAGGATGATCTTCTCGAAATCTGAATTGTGGTGGTTGCATAATTCTGTGAATCTATTGAGGTCATTGAATTGTGCTCGTACAATGATTTAATGCTAAATCATTACAAGTTTTATAATGTCTGAATGAAGCTCTGGGTTAGAGGGCCAATATGGAGAGTAGCGCATTGTTGTCTGAATGTTTCCACAGGGCCAAAGCCACACCGACAAAAGTAGTTTCAATATTAGTGAATAAGAAAGGACTCTGAAAACTGCTGAGTATGCCTTGACAGAAAAACACCCTCCGATCTTCAATGCATTTTACTTTAAAATATACCTGAATATAGAGATCTGTTACTGTGTACTTGAATGTGAAGCATTAGCATAGAGTTAGCTTAATAGCTGATTTTTCAATTTATTAAAGATCTTATTTTCACGTAAGTTTTATGTCAAAGAAAGTCAATGTGTATGATACATTGATTTCACTAGGTATGATTATCAGTATATCTCATATTTTTTCTCATTAAAAAGATTTTGAATGTATTAGTTTGTTCTGACAGTCAGTACCTTTTCTGGTTAGTCATATGTTAAATTTTTCAGAGGTAAAGTTTGAAACTATGACACCCAAAGAACAGTTGTTTAAATGAAATACATATTTTTCATATGAAATATATTTTTTAAATAATTTATTCTATTTTCTCATAGTGATTATGATTTTACAATATGCTTCAAATTAATGTATGCAGGCTTGCTGTAATCCTTGTGCTCCTATTCATCATTTCTGAGTTGCCAGTAGATTGAAAATTCATTATTCAAAAGCAAAGTAAGGAGAAACACTTCTCCTAAATCAAAATTAGGAGTTAAGTAAATAGGTAGTGAGATTAATAAATCCTAAAATAGACTAAAATATGGGTATGTATGTATGTATATTTATTTAAAGTGTAAAACTGTATAGAGTACATAAGGCAATATTGTGAAAATTAAATATATTTACTTGAATTTTTTATACTACAATTATAATCATTAATTTCCATAAAGGAAAAATAATTTACTTCATTTCCCAAAGTTTGCCAGCAAAATGAAAGACAGAGAGAGACGGGGGGGTGGGGATGGGGGAGGTAAATATTCTGTCATCTTGAAGTGGAATGCAACTTTCTCTTTTGTGTTCATTGCTCCTTGGTTCTTTCTGTATTTATTCAGTTCATCAAATGGTCATTGAGTCATTCTGTCTTCTTTTTTCCAGTATTTTAAAGCTATTCTATTCCAATAAAATAGACTCCCATGCTACCTGTAAATTTGTTTTATAATTGTATTATGTTTTTTAAAGTAAAAATTCTGTCTCCTGGTAAATAGAGGTGTCACTTACGCACTGAATAATTTGATAATGAACTTTCACACCTTGAGAAATATTTGGTAGATGGAGTAAATTGCTTCTGACATTACTCAGAGGCTCCATGATGGTGCACTTAGTCTTTCCTTGGGTGGTACATTTCCTTCTCTGCCTTTTCAAAATCACTTTCCTGCTGACTCAGGTACAACCTCGCCATCGTCTCCTTCTGGGAATATGTTTTATGGAGCTATATTTCTCTCCCATCATTTTCTCCTTTCTGGAAGACCGGATGAGCAAGCTTTATAGTACAAATTGCCTCTAACTTTGCTGTCTTTGACCTGAACCTACCTTTGTAGTGGTCAGATGCTAATCAAAATTGGTAACTATAAAATAGAAGGCAAGATGTCCTTAAAATGTATAAATATAACAAAAAAGTTCACATTTGTTGCGCATACTGCATACCAGTCACTAATTTGAGCTATTTTATAGGAATTGTCTTATTCAATATTTACTATCATGTTGCGAAATCACCAGTACCATCCCATTTACTGATGAATAATTCTATTCTATTTCTCTTTTGTCACTCTTTCTCCAGTGTTACACATCAGATTCTGTCATTACCTGAAACTGAGAACGTGCTGAAATTTTATATTCATACTCTGTTTTCTGATTTTCTCTCCTTTTCACATTCTTACTTTGCCGTATTGGCATCTCCATATCCTGCACGAACAACCACTTTGTTATTCTACCTGTTTCTGCATCCACACCAGATTTTCACTTTACACATTTGTGAGTTTTTGTAAATAGCTATGTGTGAAGCTTAAATCATTCACCACACTTGAGACACCTATTCAACTTTAGCTAGTGAGTAAAACATTAAATCGAGACCCACGTGCTGGTCTTTGCCTTATAAGCAATGTAGAAAGGAAAATAGGGTGAAGTTTGGAAAAACAGTGTTTGCGAACTGATTGTCTTGGCAAAAATTAATATAGCTCATCTTCCTGAAACCAAAAATATCCATAATGTGGATATATTTTTCTATAAACATCTCTTTCCCCTTCCTTTGGTAAAATCACCCTATATTTCCTATGGGGAATCTTTGCATTACATTCTGTATGATTCCAGGGGAAATTCTGTTTATTGAATTGATTCCCTCTTGCCTATTATTACTTGTAATCGGGATGGGCAAACAATTTCATCAACTCCATCAGGCTGTAGCTCCTGAGAAGCTGCCTCACAATAACGCAGGCGGGTAAGGCTAGAGTCAGTTCCCAAAATACCCACCAGTGTGCGCCTGATTGAATTTCTACACTTGTGCAGGTTCCTGTCATTTAAAGACAACAATCTACCTTTCATCCTTTCTCTGCTTTCTAAAAACAGCTGTATATATTTAGCAAATTATCTTCTTTTAAAATAATTATGTTAACCCATATTGATGTTTGTTCCTTGAAAACATAGAATTATAAAAATGTAATACTTCACAGAGTTTCTGTGTGAATCCACTGCCGTGACTGAAATGACATGAAGCTGCCTCTTTAATATACTTTGTTTCTAATAGGACACAATGAATAATTAATTTTTGCCACCTTTGCTGCCCCAGTCTCTTACAGATCCCTGTGAATGACACTCGGCATGATTGTCAGTACCTTATGGGTTTCTTTTCAGTATCTGGGAGCCAGAGAAACCTTCCCAAGCCTAAATGGTAGAGTCTGTCCAAAGGAAGTCTCAGTGCAGAATTAAAATACAGGCCTCTGAATCCCCTGAAGTTATTCCATGGTCATCGTTTCTTGTCCCATTTTCTATGAGTTGAAAAATATGTGACAAGTCACTAAACTTATGCACTGTGCCAGAGATGTTCTGTCCCCGTCACTTCACCATGAAACTGCTGGCGTTTAAACCAATGCTGGAATGAACGTACATCAACTGCAGATATGTGGTAGATCTCTTCTGCAGAAGTAATCCTTAAATATTTCTTGCTATTTGAACTTAGTTTCAGGGGTTTAAAATGTTCACGATCCTTTTGTTTCATGTGAAGTGTAGCTGCTGTCTCTAACTCCCATCCAAAACTGTAGCAAATACCCTTAGCTTTGTAAAGAAGTACATGCATTAATCATGTGTGCATTTTCTGTGGATTCCTATCCAACTCGTAATGGGTCAGGAGTCAGAGCTACACAGGTATTGAAGAATTTGCTCAAATTAAGTGTTTCTTATTTGAAGAACTGGGTTTCTGTCTTTACCAGCCAGAGTTCTTCTCTTTCTGTCTGTTCCTGCTCATCCCTGGAGCACTTTGTTCATACAGCAGCATATTCATGTTTGTACCAAGTAACAGACCTCTGAAAGGGACCACGGCCACTCACTGGCATTAATAACTGTGACTTTGCTGCAACTGATCTTTGCAAAAATGAAACAGTTGGCTCGTCTGTTTATAGCCCTTAACATCTAAAAATAAGTTACTTTTAATTTTTCTCTTGTCTTTGTGTCTCTCTTCTAAGATTCATGGACAGAAGTTCCATCCTGTTTTCAGGCAGATAATTCTATTGCCCAGGACTGTGAGGGTTACTGAAGATTTAGCAAGTAGTTTTAGTGACTTGTCAGAGATTTCTTCACTTCACAAAATGTCCCGCATGAGTTTTTTTTATAATTTGAATTAATAAATAAATCTGTGGATGTTACTGTAAATGAACATTCAAATAATAGACACTAAAATATATAGAATATATATACTACTTTACCATTAACTGTATGCACTGCCTGCCTATTTATCAAATTAGTAGCATAATTTCTGTGATATGTAGAAATATTTCAAATATCGACTGAAATAAAGCTCATCAAACATAAGCACTCAGATTGAAATTGACTTCCTATGACTCAGTTTAGATGTCATTAAAGTATTGATTATAGCATTAGTATCAGAAACATAGACATAGAACAAGTGCCTAGAAATAAAGTATGTGAACTGCCTATGGAGTGATGGACAATAAAAATAAACCTCAGTGTTGTTATTTTCCTTTTGATTTGATATTTCATTTTCTTTTAGATTTCTAGTGATTTCTTTAGATATATATTAATTATAATGTATTTAATTGTATTTTCTGCATAGATAGTTCAGAAAAGCCTTGGAACTAATTTATTTTTTCAAGGGATGCAAGATTTGATGCCCCTGAATTTTACTATGTTAAGTTTTTCCCATTTTCCACAATAGATATTTCAGTCTCACCAGTCAGTGAGCAGGTCCATCAAGTAAGATACTACAGAGTCAGGACAGTGAATGGATTCTACAGTGGCTTTTACAAAATTCACGATGATCCACTTTACTTCTATTAGTATTTTATTTTTATTTCACTCTATTTTTATTGTTTTTGTTATTACTGATGCTGTGGAGCCTGGATCAGAAAATAGAACACACGACAGGGAACACTGGCAGCCTACAAATCCTAAAATATTTCCTCTCTGGTCCTATACAGACTAAGGTTTGGTCAAATTCTGAGGGTCTATGTGAGTCACTTCCCCCACCCCCTTTTCCTACTTCTCTGTCCTTGGTTCATTTCTCCTGGTGCTGGAGTTGGAATCCAGGGCCTGACAAAGTCCATCAAGCACTCCAACGCTCAGCTATATCGCTAGTCCCTCTTTTTTATTTTTTAAATTAACTTTCCTTTAATGTTGACAACATTTCTCAGAACTGAGGTAGAGCCAGACACCAAACTCAGGTTGTGATCCGCTGACCACTGCTGTCTCTTTCAAAATACACGTTTCATTTTGTGTGATCTACCCTCTGGATCTTATTATACGGGTACCTCAGCCCAGCTCCTGTGTTCGTGAGTGCACTGTTATCCTGTTACTGCTTTTACTTTGAAAACTCACTGCTGAACAAGGCTTCACATCAACAAGGCATTTTACATCACTCCGCCACTTGCCACTTCTGGTCTTTCCCTTAATTTAATATCAACCCACATTTCCTCCTATGTGTTGTACTTTGTATTCAGTCCTTAGGAAATGCTTTTCTCATGTTTGGCAGCAATTCACCTGCCAGCGATCACTTCCGGTCTCAGATATGTGTGTATCTGAAGAACAATTTAACTCAGCTTCTGTTTAAAAAATATCGTCTAGGGCTACAACTTTCAGGTTGATAGAATTTTGTTTGCTTGCTCCCTTTGAAAGATTGTTTGTGTTCCCCTGCCTCCTCAATTGTGGAGCATCTATTGAAAATATTCGTATCATTTTCTATTTACATACATTTTTGTTTTCAATTGGCTGTTTTAACACTATTAATTTTTTTCAACAAATTGCTTATGATGTTTATATTTGTGGTTGCTTTATAAGTTTATTCTGGTTCACTTCACTGGTTCTGAGGTTTAGAATTTCCTGATACTTTGGAAAATGGAGGATGTAGTTCATCAAAATATTTTTTATTATTTAATCAAGTTGACTATACCCTGTCACATGTCAATTTTCCTGTCTTTCTTCATTCTGAACGAAGTCTGGGTCCATCGTTGACGTTTGCTTTTCTGTTTTCTGACTCTTCGTGCTGTTCCTTCTATTGCATTCTTACTTCTGCTGTTTTATTTTTTCTCCTGACAAACTGTTTGAATTTTTAAAAAAAGTTTCTTTTCATTATATTCATCCCTTTCTTTCCATCCTGGTGTATTCATAATATATCTAAAAGCTGTATTATTTTACTTTGTTAATCCACATCTCTGTCACCTTCAGATCCACTTCTGTTGAAATACTTCCATTGTTTATGGTCATCTGTTTCTACTCTGAGAGTCACTCTGACTCCTGATTGGAGGTCTGGCACTGTGAACTTTATAATTGTCTTTGCTGGAATTAGGAGCATTTTGAAAAGAGTCCAGCACTGTTTTGTTGGGCAGTTAATTTTAGATCTGATTTTCTAAAATTGTAAACTCTGTTGGGTCACACAACACAAATGAAGACTTTCCTCAGAAGCCCTGGATCTTCTGAGCATTCTATGGAGTCTCCCTTTTGTCACAGTGACTAAGCCCCAGACTGACATGGACATCATTTACAATTTTAACGTTGCGTGATCCTAGGGCATTACTCAGCCTAGTGCATTTTAGTGTATCTACACACTGAACCCCCGCACCAAGAAGTTTCACTTCTTCAGAAAAGGAGGCAGTTTTAGAGATTTATTCTCATCTCCTCCATTAAAATAACTCATCACATAAACCAAGACACAATGTGTGAGATCAACACAAGATTTTGGACCAGAACCTTGACCTGTGGTTGGGTTTGAGGACGCATTAATGCCATGGCAAATCTGAACTGTCTGGGTGAAAGGCACTGCCGGCCACAGGTTCCCCGTTCTCACAGGAACACTGGCGATTCTCATCCTGGTGTTAAAGTTTATTCATACTCAGCATAACCATTTCACTAAACCAGTCTTTTCCCTTCTCCACCCCCAAATCTATTCTTGTTAAAGAGATAGAAGTTTCTCTGACAAAGGACGTGGGGAATACGTAGTTAGCATGTGCGTTTTATATGACGATGAAAGCCCCTCCTTCAGGAACATAGACTCCATCTAATGCGCTGTTCTCATGCTGAAAATATATTCAGGTTAGAAAGTAGGAAAAATATTGTTATTTTCTACTGCTACCATTGACTGTCCTTAGCTCTCTGGTTTATTTTATAAGTCAGGTCATCTTTGATTTATTCGATTGTGAAGGCTAAAAATGTCTTTGTAGCGATCCATCCGCCTCACCCTATCCCGGCGGCTCCAGTGCATGACAGGCCCTCCGGCTGCCGCCTTGTCTCTTATTGCTGGTTGCTGTCTCTATTTTATTTTTGACGATTAAAGGTTATGGTGGGATTTATTTTGTTGGGATTCTATCCTCTTTTTGTACAGGAAGACCCATTTGGAAGCCTTTAAAAGTAGGACATTGCTGACCTTTTCACAGGTTTTCTGTCCCTCACTGTCACTTTGGTAGATGACTTCTGGGGCATCCCACACTTGATAAATGCATTGTTATGTGTGCATCACAGCCTTTTGAGCTATACTGCCCATTTCCTGAACCTTTTGTTTTATTCCCCTGTGATTTTAACTGAATTCCCGCTTCAATTAATTTAAAGTTCCTCTATTCCCAGGTTTCCAGAACCAGATCAGTATGTGAACACCAGTGCATCCTTTGGTTCTACTCCTACCCTGAGGCCTTTTACAAAGGTTTAAGTCCTCTACTAAAGCAGCATTATCCCATCATAACAATCAGTTCCTTATCACTGTTTTTATACTAAATGCATATTCCATGCTATCCTCAATTCAGTAAATACGGCATTTATTCTTGTAGTTATTTTTCAGGCTTCTGTGGTTTGTACTTCCTACTGGGACTAATCCCTTTCATAATGTAGATAATGACATGAAATAAATTATTTAATGGTTTCATGGTTAGGAGAGGAGGTGGTGATAGATCGTGATGGGTATGTGTATTATATGGAAAAATAAAATCCTTAATTGTCTTCAGCAGGAGATAGCTTTCAAAGGGAAGGACAGGATTTTCACAGGCCCAGGAGAGTCAGGATAATCTGTGAGTCAAGATCCCCAAGAGCTTGTATTCGGAAATCCCTGCCCCACATCTCAAGTTTACCATCTTCCCAATCAGTCTCCTGACATCAAGAAACCAGATGTAATAAAAAGTCAATCCTTTTTTAGAGCATTGCTTTTTTACGACTTAAATCCTGGGCTCAAGAGATAGCATTCACTATGCTTTAGTTGATACAAGAAATGTTTTTTAATGCCATTAAAAAGGCCCTCTGTGCTTTACACGTCACCTAAATTGGCAATTCATCTCAAGTTGGTTCACTGTGTTTCTCAGCACATTCACCGCCCCATAATATCCATCAAATGTCATCAGTAAGCATGGGTTCCCCATACCCCTCAAAGGACTAGCCCCTTGCACAGACCAGTGGGTTAACCTGCACTAGTGCTCCCTTTTACTTTATGATTTTAGTGCTCATGGAATTTGACAATCGCACTGGCTATCTTTGGCAGGAACTGTCCATGAATAGTGTTTAGCCAGTAGTGTGGTCTTCATTGTCCATGGGTGGTGTGCATCCCAAGTGCACAGTTATACATTGGGATTGGTTTCCTAAGACCTTGAAGAATGCAATGCCTTATGTCCGTATCCTTGCAAACAGATCTGATACCGCATGTAGGGTACATTAATGAGACGGGCTCTCAGGAATGAGACTTTGGAGAAATCAGTTGATGCAGGATTGGTCCAAGAGAGAAAACAAACTGTAAGCACTTGCACAAGGCACCCCAGTCAAGAGCCAAGTCGTGAGGCCAGGAGATCCCTTTAGAAACATCCTTCAGAGAGCAAGACAAGGAGAAGGTCCATGATTCAAGTTTCATTTTGTGTTTTCCTAGTCTGAATCTTCATCTTATTACCTAGGTGACCTAATCCATTGGAGTTTATTCTTCTGCTTATGTCTGAGTATATGTGTGCATTTAAAAGTATTGCATTTTCTAATTTATCATACTTATTTATAATAAAAATTTTATGATTAAAACTGTCATTAAATATTACTATGGAGATAATTAAACTTGGATGGTTTAATATGCTTAATTCTTTCCTGTGTCAATTGAAACCAAGCATGCCCCTTCTTTAATACCGTGATGCTCTAAATGTTAACTCTAACTCTCACTGCGACACCTTTCTCGTCCTTAAGCCAGTCTGTCTGTGTCTATTAGAATAGTATTTACTATCATCCACCCTCACTGTATCTTGATCCATATCTATCTTTGTATTTGTCAAGAATCAGATACATGAACAAATAACTTAGCATACAAATGTATGGCATTTTGGACAGAATACTTTATGGTTACTTAAAGTCTGAACCCAATTAAAAAAAAGTGAAGAAAGCAAGAAACAGTATTCTTATGGTTAAGTATCAATGCTCATTTTTCACATTCTGCCCTCTGCATTCCCACAGCTTCTTGAAGAATTTAATTTCAGTAGTCAGAGGGGTGGAGGAAGGGTAAGTAGAAAAGAAACCTGAGAGTAGATGAGTGTTAATCCATCACTAACACTAAAGTACTCATCCAGTGGATCAGAGGCATCATCTTTATGCGTGTTGGACAAAGTGTTTCCCCTGACAATGCCTCTGGACACCTTATACACAGTCAGCAGGTTAAAGCAGCTGAACTGCCACCAGTAAGTAAATTATGAGATCAAGTTAAGAGTGACTATCATCGTTCACTTTTTTTTCTTATAAAGTCATATATTTCACTGTGTCTTATGTACTGCAATGATATATTTCTACCTTAACCTTCATGGTGCTGAGTAAAAATAAGTATGGATTTCAGGAAGGGAAGAGCCATATTTCATTGGCAAAACAGCCTTTCAGTTTTAATGATGCTAGCTAAACAGCTCTGAATAGAGAGAGATGACGTGCCACTTTTAAAACTATGAATATTAACTTTAAAATCACATCTTCAAAGTATCTTCACACATACAATAAACGTGTGAAAATTACATCTGCTGCATGGTGTAACTTAGGATGTGTCATAGATTACTTAAATTCTCTTCCTATTATTCACGTATACTCAGTTGTGAGAACATTGTAGGTTCCAAGGGGTTGCTGAGATTTATATGCAGTATCACTACACTACTATTAAAACTACCCTCACAGTAATTACTGCTATTTGACATCTTCCAAATGTCGATGTTGAAGATGGAATAAAAGTCAACAGTAGGCAGAGCACGTTGACTGGAGCTCTTGGCACAGAACACCAGAGACCAGAGGCTTCAACCGAACACCCGCAGTCCTCACAGTTCCAGCAGCTGGGAAGTCCCAGATCAAGGTGTACTCAGATTCAGCGTCTACTGGGAACTCTTTATTCATTAGCAAAGCTCCTTCTTTGTCCTGTCCTCAGGTGAAAGAAAGAGATGTCTTACCACTCTCCAGCTCAGTAGGGCACGAATACATAGGGTGCTGCCCTTGCAGCCTTATGTTAACATAATTGCTCCCAAAGGCCCCACCTAGACAGCTCATCATCCAGATGTTAGCATTTCCACATGACACTTTTGGAAGGAAAGAAAAGCATAAAGCTACTAATACCTTAGAGCGAACCTGGGCATCTGTGCTAAACTGGCCTCGTAGCCACATGTACACTTAGAACAAGTAGAAAGCCAGTGTCAGGCAAAATCACTTTGTTGAAACAGTAAATACACACTTCCACAGTGCATGACATCTGACTATGTATCTTAATATTCTGTGGGAAGACACAATGCGAGGTGCACCTGAAGTGCACAGAAATGCCATGGGGTGTTGCATTGATAATTAGCCACAAAAAAAAAAGATAATTACCCACGTTTTCACATTCAATCACACTTTTAATGACAGGTACCATAATTATTCAGATGTACACATTTGAGAAAACCTAATTTTGAAATATGTATAGCTTCTGAACTTGGGATTTAATCAAATTAATCTGCTTAAATTTATTTCTATTACTTTTAAGTTTCTTTTTGAGTTCTCTGATTTTACTCTATATGCTCCATTTACTTTACCCTCATTAATTGACTTCTGGTATTCCATTTTAGAGTACTTAATTGCACTTTATTTTATAACTGCTTCTTTTGTTTCTATTTATCAGGATATATATGTATATATATCCAAATCATCTATATATTATTTGCAAAACATTTATTCACATATACCATTTATATAGATAGATGGGCACCCTTGTAGACACACAGATGGATAGTCTTATGTTCAAGAGCTGAGGTCTCAAAGGATTCCACTAGGGAGATAATTTCACTTTGATGGCATCCTAAGGATTATGCCCTTATAGGTAAAGTGAGATAAGGGATCATTTCCTCCCAGGTGAGGACACAAGATGATATATATATGCATCTGTATGGACACATTATGCAGCACATGCCTCTCTGCCTGTATAATGATTGGATGCTTTAAGAGAATTTTTAGAGTCCATATATATAATATATAATATATATTGAATATATAATTTTATTTTTTTATTTTTGTTTATTTATTATTATTATTTTTTTGGTGGTACTAGGGATTGAACTCAGGACCCTGCGCTTGCTAGGCAGGTGCTTATTCCACTGAGCTATATCCCCAGCCCGAATATAATATTTTAATATACAATTAATTTAGGCAACCTAAAGCTCCTAACTTGGAAAGTGGAAACAGACACATCTATTCAATAACTGTGCCTTTATCTAGGACGCTTTGAATCCCTTTTACACATATGTAGCTTTGAACTCAGCCGGAGATTTGAATGTCATTCAAATACAAAATTTAAAATCTCGCTTGGCTCTTTTCACTTAGCAATCTTTATACTTCACAGCCAGCTGTGATTTCGCTGAGCTTTGTAAAACAGAGCTCAAATCAGTTTTTCAATTTAGAAAACCTACAGTTTTTCTGGGGTGGAAAAATGTCATGTAGGAAAGTTTTTTGTCTAAGCACAGGCTACACTACGGGATTTTCCTGTGTGATGGTGGACAAATTGTGTCAACTTGAGAAGTTAGAAGGTTAACTAAGCTACTTGGCAGGGGGCCAGGGTCCTCACTTTGTAAACACCCTCATCCTGCGCAAGAGGAGGGTGCTGAGATGGTGTCAGTGCTAATCCCATGCCAGGTGGGGGAAGTCTGCTTACAATGTGAGGGAAGCTTGCTCCCCCTTTTTGCTCTTATTGCTTTTGCTGTCATCTGCTACCATGAGAACTGTTGTCCCTGTGCTCTGTCACCCTGCCTTGGAGCCAGTTGATTATGGACTGAAACCTCCACAAACTGTGAGCTAAATAAACCTTTCCTTCCTTAATTTTGGGCACCAGGTATTTTGTCTCAATTGGAAAAATGTAACTGAGACACTCTGTTCTGTAGGTTGTTTTCTAGTGACTTTTAAGTAGGTGTTCATTTATACTCATTTCTCACTGCTTTATTTACAGATTTGAGTCTGTTATATGCAAGTCTTGATCTTATAGGAACTAAGTAATAGTTATGATAAATGCAATCATCCAAATATAGTTTTTCTGTTATGCAATTCCATCATACAGTTTTGTCAGTGAATTCTGTTATGCAATCCTGTCATACAATTCTGACAGTGACTTCCAACATGCAATTTTGACAGTGACTTTTGTCGTACAATTCTGATAGTGACTTTTGTCATATAATTCTGACAGTGACTTCTGTTATGCAATTCTATTTTTTTAAAATCAAGAATCAAACTCTGGGCCTTGTGCATTTTTTTCATAAATTATTGATGAAAAGTTCCATAGCCAGCATTGATTCTGACACTCCATGGTAGATAATGGAATTACTTTTGAAATAGACACTCAAGTTAAGTTAACAGCATTGGGAAGAACTGATGATAAGTAAAGGGGTGAGTTACAATTATGCAAATAATGTGCTTAATCTCACTAATGAACATATTATATTGGTTTTTCTCATTAATTTAGAGTAATTCTTTAGAAAATTGGAAAATAATCATGTATTATAATCTCAATGGTATCACTGTCAACAGTGGTTAATCAAAATTTATCATTGTCAATGTGAAATTAGGCAAGGATTTGACTTGTGACTTTAGAGCTTTGAAACGTGAAAAACAAATACATGAAATAAGCATGCACATATACATATATATATGAAAATTGGTGGAAGACATTTTATGAAAAATATACTATCAGTAGCAGCAGTAATTTGCTTGTGAGCTCATATGGCTAAAGGATATTTGGATATAAAGAAATATAAATAAGAAATGTATAAAAACCCACAATGCCTTACAATTGTATATGGATATTTTTGCTTATTTTTCACAGTAAAATGGAGAGATATTCACGTCAAACATATGTAGACAAAGAAACACAAAGTTGGATAAATTAGATGGTGAATGTTTAAATAAAATATTTATTATAGTAAAGTATTTGTCATTAGTTTTCAACAAATACACCCCCTTCCTGGTTGTTTCTTAAAGTCAAAATAGCCATGAAAGATAAATATTGTGAATCGATCCAGGACATCCAGGCAACCACAACAAAGCAAATAAAGATGCTAAAGAGTTCTTGCTGAAAAGTGGCAAGAACCGTGGGACAAATGTGTTCAAAGTGATGTGGCTTCTTTTTGAGGGGGATTAACAGTAAACTGTCTTTCACAGTAGTACATTTTAGCAAGAATTTATATTTTATAAATAGTTTTATCAGAATGTGTAGAAAACAATACAAATATTTCTCAAGGAATGGGATGATCTATAATTCAAATACCCATTTATGTCTCTTTCCACATTAGATTTCAAACATTTGATTGTAAGTCTAGACTATAAAAATGATAGAAAATATTTGGCTGGTTAAGTAGACAAAAGTAATTACTTTCATAACTGATATTTCATGAAACTGATTGACTCTTTTGAAGAAAATTCTACAATGACAATTATTTGTAGTATGATTTACATAATGTGTGCCAATTTTATGTGTTCAGCCTCCTGTCTACAAAATCCTAATTATAAAACACATAATTAGGATATGCTGTTATCATTTTAAATATTACAAATGATGATAATGTGCATTAATTTATCATTTTTACAAAACAATAGAAAATGATTATGTAACACTAGAGAGCTGCTGAATGTGATTTAGTATCTCTTTGATCATGCCAAAACCACTTCGGGACCCTGAACTGATTATCTTCAACGTGAATAGCAATTATGTAAGTAAAACAAGAAAAGGACAACTAGTACTCTTTTGTTTAAAAAATGATCACCTCGGGTTACTTTTTATTTATACATTCTCCACATATATAGTTTAATTACACCCGAAGTTCTTCACAATGTAGGTTCTCCTGTGACTTTCCTTCACTGATCTTTTTTCAAGTCAATACATCTGATCCATCCATTCTCCCTTTCCCCACTTCTTTTATAAGGTAAGCCTCATTTTTCAAGGGGAGGCATTTGGTCTTCTAAAGGCAAAGATGTAAGCAAAGATGTGTTGAACCTTCTTCAGAGCACCCTGAGCTCATCTTCTTCTCCTCAGCTGTACCGAGGAGGAAATCCCATCAGGAACAGGATGTGTCTCATCAGGGAAACCAGCACTATGAAGAAAAATGTTAATTATAAAGAACAGGCAGTAGTCTATATAACCTCGCATCTGAAGGTTGCATGCTGCGTATAACTTATTTTTACTTTGGGATTATGGATAATGAAATGTATAAGAAATCGCTCATAAAACAAACCTTCCCAGTTCAGGTCTTCCAGGTCTTTCACTCCTCATTGAACTCTAGGGTTTAAAGCTGCGAGGTTAATATATATATATATATAATTCCCAGGTGAACTAGCTGATGATAATACAAACATTTATATTTTTCCTCATGAGTGTATTTGTCTAAGATTATGTCTTTATTTCATACGGAGAAATCTCGCAGCAACCTTCAACACACGCCAGGACTATTTAAGGGCAACTCTCCTCACTGTTCATCATGAAATATCTCATCTGAAATAAATGTGAAATGGCATCTTCTGAAAAACATGTTTTACAACAGACATTAAAGATCCGGTCAATATTTTAGTAAATAACTTGATTTCCCTATTTTCTTTGTACAAAATAGTAGGAATAGTATACTTTCAAAGAAAATATACTATATGCTATGGGTTATACTAAGTATTACATTCTATCTTTTGGCATTTAGCCAGTGTTTCCCTGACACTCATATGATAGATATTTCCAGGTTTGGTATCAATAAATCCTTATGCATGTTTGTACATTCCAATTAGATGCTGTCTTAGAATGTAGATACACCACAATCTTATTATCATCGCCAAATGATCCCCCAGTTTTGTTCTTACTTTCAAAAAATTTACATTGAAAGCTGTGGTAACAGAATGGAGAATTAAATGTTTGTGCACTCAAAAACTTTTTGAAAGTGGTAAATTGTGAAATAATTATAGAAATCATCTACTTTAAAATCATAGAGCAAAGCTAAACTGATTCACCATAATATTTTCTATCTAGTTTACTTTGATATAAAATGTGTCACAGCATAGCTTGATAAACATTGTATTTCCAATTTGGAGCCCACAGAGGTTATGGAAACATTGAGAATTACTTCGGGGGGAGCATATGTTTAGACATTCATCACATTAATAGCAACTGTCCACACAGTGCAGAGTGCAAATTTAAAAACTGCCATGAAGGGTTTATTCTAATTCTATTCATGGCTGTAGAGGGGTGTTTGTGTTTGCCAAAAATATTTGTAGTTTACAAACTGTTAGAAGACAGTGCAAGAGAGAAGTCAAAGCATTGTATTTATTTCTTAGTAATAAATCTAATGGAACAAAGAATTAAGGTATGCATGCTATTAATCAATGACCAATTAACTCATTTCAGTGATAAACTCTCCTGTAAGTACCCAATACATGGGAATAATGGAACAGTATTTGTACATGCCAAAAAAGGAATCAGAAATGCTTTTTTGTTTTAACTTTAAAGTGTCCTGCTATGCCATGTGTCTCACCAAATTTATTTCCTTTGTCATTTATGTTGAAAAATCATAGGTGCTGCCCCCAGAAATTTAAAGGCTCTGTGTGTCCATCACAGATTTTTCTCATCAGTCCAGGCAGTCATTTGTCTTGGAAACATGGTAAAAATAATTTTACTCTACATTATTATATAATTCACTTCAATACATGCATTGAGAATGATATTTGCAAGAGGAATTTCAAATATGCCAAGTTTTGAAAAAAGTATTCCTCTCCACTTATACTCAGGAAATCCTGCCTGCATATAAATATGTGTGTATGTATATATTCATGTATGTGGGAAGTTAATGAATGCTTCTTTAAAATTATTTGGTGTTACTTCAAAAATGCAAACATGAGGATTTCCATGTAAAGTTGCATATGTAATTTCTCTTTCCAGTGTTGTAGTTTAGGAAGACATTAAGTATTAATTTTCTTTGGCTTATTTAAATTTTCATTTTCCCTACAAACATTAATTCATTCGAATTTTCATTTCAACAATCTATGAAAGAATAGAATGCATTAATATATTATGCTCTTATTTTGTAGTATTTTATTTTTATTTCCTTTATCCAATCAATCTGACTTACAGATTAGAACAATAAATAGAAACTTGGTGCATCTGATCTCATTTTATATTTTTGTCACTGTCAAATTCCAAATTACTCTAACAGTTTTCATTACCCTCCAAGAATGCTCTGAACGTCCCATTTTAAAAGTTACTGACAACACAGAAACCTGCTTCTTTTCTTTCATTCTCAAGGTGGTAAGAATTATCTTTGTTGACACCATCATTAACAGTTAAGTGGGTGATTACATTTTGCAATTAAATAATCCATTTTATTGAATGCTTTCAGCACTCTCCACTTAGCTTGTTTTGCATAGGAATAATAATCTTTTAAAATTTCAAAGTAGAACAAAAGTCCAAATATTGAATTTACTCTTACAAATTTACATATACTTAGTCACTATCCCAAGAAGTTATTATCAAATGTTTGGACTATGAACAAAAATCTTTCATTCATGATGAATACATTTAAAAAGTCAAAATATATAGAAGAAAAAGTTTAACTAAGCAGATTACATGAGAAACAATGATATGATGAAATAATAGAAAGATTGTCCATAAGGTAAAATTTATTATAAAGATATTTTAAATGAAAAATATTAATGAAAATAGTGAAATAATTATAATTTTAAATCTTTGGTGTGTATATCTTTTGCAGAAATACAATCTTGAAAATAAATTTAGAAATAATTATTGAGGAAGAGTAACAAGATAAAATGAATGTTTAATACATTTAAAACTAATATCTGAATGGTAGAATGGAAGAAATTATTTTCAAGAATATAATTTGAGAAAAGTCCTATGAGTGGTAAAAGTTAAGCTAGAATTTGAGGCCAATTCCAAAGTTTAAAGGGAACTGTTTACAGCAGATAAACACTGATTTGCATCTATAAATACTAATTAATACTAAACAAATTTCCATTCAAGACTGAATAATTTTAAGCAATCTTGGTGCCCTCACACGTTAATGAAAAAATTATATAGAGAGTCAGATTATTCAGTTGACTAATCTTTAACCTATGGACATACTCAAGTGTACAAACCTGTGAAAGAAAATGTGAAATCTTGTTTCAGAAATCAGCTAAAATTATCATTTATTTACAAAAGAAAATATAGATATTTTTAAACTCTTAGAAACTTAAAAGAACCTAATTTTTCATAATCCTGTCATTAAGAAATTAATATAAAATTACTTTCTCCAGCTAAGGAGTGAAAATAGGATGATTAAAAGTGGTGGCAGATATTCACTTAGGATTTAATTAAGTTAATTAAATTAGGGTTAATTTGAATTCATGTTAGCTCTAAAACTATTGTTCCAAAGTTTAGTGTGAATATTACAAACTATTATAAAGTGAAGGCAACAGTAAATGAAGGAGAGCAAGAGTAGACACATAGTGGAAGGACTATTACTCCAAAATCATAAAGTGAATAGATAACGAATAAGTGCTTATATAAGGCTAATTATGAGAAACAAGCAAAATGATGTGAAACCAAAGCTGAAAATTGTATCTTGAAGGGAAAGACTTAAAATAAAATTGGAGTCAAATAGAACATCATTTGCCTGTCTAGTACTACAAGACCATTAATTGCTATGAACAGTGATAATGTTTAAAAGGATAATCCATGCCACAGGCATTTAGACGAAAGACTACACATAAAAGAAAGCACCATCAACATACCAAGGGTATATTAAAACAACAGACAAAAATAACCAGAATATGTAGTCAGAGCTGAAAATAACTACTTAAGAACATTGTACTTGGTAACACCCAGTGTAAGATAAAATAAAATATTTTTCACATCAGTAGTGAAAGTGAGAGTTATTAAAAATAATAGCATAATTAAGAATCAAATATGGATCCATATACATTATACAGTAGCAACTTCTCAAAGAACATTATTCAGATCATTTTAAAAGATGGAAACAAATTAAGAGAACAGAAGTCAAACTATTAAAATAATCATATATGTTTTAATTAAACAAAAACCCCATTTATAAAAAAGACTCATTTATAACAAAAGCATGTTTATCCAATGTTTTGAAATTAATGTACTTATTCATCTTCCTCAATATGTAATCAAAGGTAAGTCACATTCCCTTGAATTCTTTGCATAATTATTGAGAGTATGTGATACGTATTTGGTTTTGTACTTGTATGTATGGACATGCATACACATATATATGCTTAGGTATGTTAAATATTAAAGTTTGTACCCAGAATACAAATATATAGGTATCTTTTGCAGACAGAAAAATTGAAAACTTGATATATTGACAAAAAAAATTAAACAAAAAGATTACTTATGATATCTGAAATTTGAAACATACAAGCACAAACTGATCTTTAGGTATAAAACCTATCCTAAAGGGAAAGCAAGTAAAATCACATGCTGAATACCAAGCAGAGAAGCAAATACTGGTAAATACATTGTTAATATTATTAATTTGATTGTCAAAATTATTTATTAACACTAAGGAACATATTAAACAAACAGATAAAGGAAAGCTTTATTCGGACGTGGGCAGTGAGTAGAATTTCCACACTGGCACCCTAAAGATTTCTGTCCTTGGTCCTAGAATCCCTGAAGATGAGGGAAGTTAGCTGTGGGACTATCCTGTTAGGTAGATAGTTCGTTGCACTTTTGCAGCTCCCTCTAGGTGGCGACAGTGAGTTTTGAAACAAGGACGGACTGCGCGCTGCTGCTGTTCTGGCCTGGAGCATTACATGAAGAGAAATGTGGTCACTCTAGGAGCCCAGAGAGGCTGCCAGGTGACAGCCAGTAAGGAAGCAGGGACCTCAGCCTGGAGCTGCAGGGATCTGGATTCTGTCGACAATAGAAGCAGTCTGGAAAGCAGCTTTTTCCGCTGTCCTCGGATGCAAGCCCAAATTAGCTTTCTGGATTGTGAGGTTCTGAGCGAAGAACTCATGCTAGGCAACGTGGAAATGGTAAGTCGTATATGAGATAAAGTCCCTATGGCCACAATATGAAAAGCACTCCTACAACTCAATCATAAAAGCAACCCAAACAAAAACAGATATTTCAACTGTCATTTTCTTGTAATTTTTTTTAAATGGCACTAACAGTAATACTGACAGTGCTAGCACTAACAATTTGGAAACCATGAACTCATATATTTTTAGCAGAGATGTCAAATTGGTACAACCATGTAAACAGTTTGATAATTTCCATGAAAGCTAAGCACACACTTATCAAGGATTATAGAATTCTATCTAGTTTTTGTTTTCTAGGTAGATGATAAAATCTAAGGTAAAATCTAATCTAAATATTTGTATGCACAATGTTATAGCAACACTGTTCACAATATCCAAATATCTGCCTGCATTCCAGATACTACTGGCTAGTTAAAGATTAAACAGAAGTGATATATACATACCCAAGCATATTTCATAGCCATAAAAAGAAATGAATCTGGGAACTGATTCCAAAAGTAGATAAATGTCTTCCTAGGTGGAAAAGGCCAGACCTCAAAGATTCCATACTTTTTGTTCCCATGTATAGGAATTTTTAGAGCAAATTAAAAGGTAGGGCTCAGTGATGGCCCAGGTTAAGAGACAAAGGTAGGCACTGACTGTCCGCAAGGGCACAGGACATTTTAGGGGATGATTTAGGATATCTAGAAGTGGGATGGAGCTAAGGAAGCAAAACCATACATTTGTTAAACCTGTTTTTGTGTGTGAAGTAAGTATACTTGAACTTAATTGCTAGAAATATAAATGAAGTAGTTCAGGTTATCCTTTAGCTATACTTTAAGAGGCTGAAATTTAAAGACTTATTTTGAATTGTATCCTTTAAGGGATTTTTTTGTTGTTGTTGTCTTTTTGAGACAAGGTCTCAGTATGCAGTTCAGGGGGGCCTTGAGCTTACTTCATACTCCAGGCTGGTCTCAAAAAATGATCCTCCTGTCTTAGCTTCCCAAATGCTGGGATTATAGGTGTGGGCCACCACACCCAGATTGAATCACATCCTTTAGAAATGTATTTTCTTTAACTCTGGTGTCTTTGGTGTTGATTTCAATACCTGGTATATTGCAGACCAGTATGATTATTACATTTAATATGCATTACGCTACATGACTGAAGGTGTTTGTTTGCAAATTTAGAGATGATGTTGAGATGTCATGTATAGTAGTGTATTTATTATGGAATAATAATTGATAATTTTATGGTATGTATTGTGAAGAATATCTACTGCTGTAATGACTTCTTTCACAGGAAATTATTCCGTATGGAAATATTTTAAAATTTCCTCGACTTTTTCTATGGAGCACATAACACACAGGACTCACCCAAGGGTGGGCTTGATTGCCACTATATTAAACAGGTACGGTTAGAGTCAGTATCACATTGCAAAAACATGTGATTCTAAACAAACATTGGGCTGGTGGCAACAGCTTAATGTACGGGTCTGTTGGGTTCTTGCTGTGCTCTGGGAAGGAACAGCAGTGAGAATGAGGCAAACACACGAGACAAAAAGCTGGGATCAGGTGGAGGTCCTCTCTCTCAAAGCAGAGAAGGGGAACGGCCCAAGAACAGTAGCGCGTTTATTTTATACTCTAGAGAGGTTGGTTAATTTCAGGCGCACTGCCCAGTGATCAGTAACTAGCTAACACGGCTTGTTTACATGCTTTGAGGAGCTCCGGTGTTCTCGGACTGGCCTGCTGCTGCCCGTAATGACTTTCCAGCTTCAGCCGCTCCCAACAACTTAACATAGTAAAATAATACACTCAAGATGGACAGCTACAAAACGGAAATTTCTTATTTTTTTTTTCCTATTTTCTCACAAAATGTCCCTTTAACAACTTTTTATAGTTGGCTGCAGTCATTGAATGGATTATGTCCATCTGAACGTTTCCGTCTTTCTAATAAATGATGCCCGCAAGGTTGTAAACATCGAGGTCAGTATTTAGGTGACTTGGACTTTTTGAGCTCACTTCACTCCGCATGTTTCCAGACTGCGCTTTCTCGCAGGGGGACTGGCATCCCGTTTTGATGTTTTCTTCCATCAAATCCTCTACCAACCATAGAGAAGGAGGGGTAGCATAAAGCAACGAGAGAGAGCAGAGATCTTGCCATTTTTCACATTTGCAATTTTTTTTTAACAAGCAATACGAAATGTTTAAAGTGATGCACCATAAATTAAAAGTTGGCTAGTAATTCAGCGCCTTGAATTCTTGAGTGATCTTTTTCACTGAATTATTCTCAGAGAAGTCAATAGTAGGGGCAATTTTGTGAGATTCTTCTGCACATTTAATAGCTACTGCTGCTACTTGTATGCATATTCATTGCACTGTTTTATCTTTGTCAGATAACTGTCTTCTAATTCGAAACAAAAGCTATAAAATGGCCAACATTGTGATATGTTAATAGAAAAGGATCATGTCCTAAACCATCAAAAATCTCCTTGAATAATTATAAATATTGAGTAATTAGAAATCATCTTGAGTAATCCATTTTGTATTTTCTGAAGTAAATGAGGTAATACTCAATTTGATACACTGATGTAGTGCCAAAAACTAAGTACTATAAATAGGTTACTTTTATTTGATCTTTATGGTGCATTTAATGTTTTAATTTCTTTTGGTGAAGTATTTTTGTATAGCAAAAAGCTGTGTTCCATTAGCTAATAAGTATAAATTACTTTCAGATTATTTCCTAACTAGGCATTTGCAGTCCTTAACCATGATAGAATATGCTGTCTCATTCCTATAAAAAGTAATTCAAGACAGCATACACGCAGTTGGGTTCATCTGACATTCAAGTAAATATGCCCACAATAACCCATGTTACCTACACAACAAATATTTAGGGACATTTTCATAGCATAAAAGATGACTCTTCCTGAAGGGTGGGAAACCAAGGAAGTAGAATAATGTCTCCTAATGTACTTGTACGGAAGAATTTTCCTGATCACAAAATTTTCAGAGATCAGACTATAGATGCAAGGGTCAGTTGGTGGCATTTAGAAAATTTGTATTGTGTGAAAAATGTCACTCAATTTCTCCAACTTGTTTTAACACAGGTAACATTCACTGGTGGCTCATCACCATTCTAATAAAGCAGTATGCGGAACTGTGCTGATTAGGAAGTAGGGTAAGGCTGGTCAGTGACTCCAAAATGTTGGCTTCCTGAAGGCCGCAAGCAGGATATTCAATTGCAGTCACCCAGTCAGCCAGGTGCTCAGAACCTTTCGCAACACCCTCAAAGGATTGAGGATTCACAATGCAAAACAAAAAGTCATCAGTGAGTGAAAACAGAGAAGACTCCATCAACTGGAGAACTTAAAATTTTGCTGCAACAATTAGACTTTGTTTTAAAACCATTATTAAATTTGCCTACTCTGCTTAGTGTAATAATACTTGACACTGTAACAAGCAGAGGTAATAAACCAAGATCAAGTCTTACGTTTCAATACAGCAATAGAAATCCTTATCCATGAACTAATTCTAAAGTACTTACACAATTTTAAGAAAAGACAAGTAAAACGTAAACACAGGGAATATGAAGCTGAATATTTCCATATCTAATAGTAGTTGTAGAGGTAGAAAAAAGACAATCCAATGAGAGACTATATGAAAAGATAAAGCAGAAATAAAGTTTTCTAAATTTAAAAATTTTCTGCAAATTAGAAGGATTGATCTCAACTCACCACAAAAACGTGCATATTAAATAATGCATGTGTCAGGTCAGCACTTAGACAAGGCATACACATTTCAGAATGGCATGCTGCACATGCTAAGATATTTAATTCTTCACTATTAATATATACAAACAAATAAAATAATAAAGCTTGGAGTAAAATATAAAAGAAAAGAAAATATAGAAAAGCCAAGAAATTTCTACATTATTCTGAATTTTCTACAACACTGGATATGAGGAAATGCTCAAAATAAATACAGTAGAAGGATCTTTACATCTTGACATGAAGAGTGAGTGTAAATCTATGACCATCAAGACATGCAAAAGCCACAAAGGGTAGATGTGTCAGTCAAAGAAAAGAGAGACAGTATGTGTAAGGCCACCTGATGCTCAGTGAAGGTTGACAGGCAACCTAACAAAGGAAATGTAATATTTTCCATAAGTGGTTCTGGAACAACTCAATACCCATATGCAAAATAACACATTCAAGCTTTACCTTACTCTATGCATATAAATTTTCATAAAACTTTCATTGACTTCACTGAAATATTTAAAGCTGTAAAACTTCTAGAACAAAGCATGAGAAAAGTTATTTTTTATTTTTGGTTAGGAAAAGATGTCTTCAATGAAATTAAAGCATGGAATCCCAAAGAAAAATAATATATATTCAGCATTATTCAAAATAATATGTCAACTCTACTTTATGTGTGATACAATTAAATGAATGAAAAGATATGCCAGAGATGAGATACAATTATTTGCAATTCACATTTCTCACACAGACTTTGCATTGAGAATACAAAAAGAACTTTCGAAGGTAAGTAAGATAGCAAAAAAAATAAATAAATAAATAGAGGTAAGTTAAATCCTGAATAGACACATCAGCAAAGCAGATATCTGCAAGGTGAAAGTGTGCCCAGTGCACATACGCTCTCACAACTGCTCACTTGGGCTAGAACACAGAATATGATTGGCACTGCAGCCTTGAGCTGACTTCTTCTACAGGGCAGTGCTGTAGCTTTTACTGATTACACAGTATTGGTATATATTACAGTATGGCAGGTAAGAGTTATGTAAATACCAAGTTCTCAAGTTGGTATTTCCACTGACCATTTCTATGTTATGAATACTGTAAGGTACATGTGATATACAGTCCCTCATCCAGTGAATAATTCATTTAACAATCTGTTTATGGGAATGTAACTTGATCGTTAAATGAGCAATTTCTGTATATATGAACAATTTGAAGCCACAATGTGGTGCTTGCCTAGTAATACATGTGGAGTTGAAAAAAAATGATTGATCCCACTATTGGCCAAGACATTAAAAAACTTAAACTTCCATATCCTGATTGTAGAAATGCAGTGTGGTGCAAGAAGTGTGGATATTAAATTGACAAAATTTCTTGAAAATTTAGTATATATTTCAGCCATACCTTTCACAAATGAAACAAATCCCTTCACACATATTGCACGTACACATTCAGTGCAACACTATTTGTACTATGTCAGCACTTGGAAGAATCCCCACTTCTGTGAACAGGTATTGTATGTACAATTTCTGGTACATCTGTGATTAAAGCTAATCAATTATTCATATATGCAGCAGTAGAAACCAATCTCAAAATGATTCCATCTATCATAAGAAGATTGATTGATGATAGAGTGTGAATTGTAGAACCACAGTTATTTAAAGTTTGTGGAAATTAACACTATGTACTTTGTTAGAAAGCAGGTTGGTAATTACCTAGAAATGAGTTGGTATTTAAGGGAGTTTAGTAGGAAGGAAATTTAAAAGAGTGTAAGGAAACTCTTAGCAGTGATGTGTACAATTTCATTATATATTTGGGAATGGTTTCACAATACAAGAATTTGCAAAATTTTAAAAAATACTGTATGTAAGTATGTAGTTTATCACAGGCTAATTGTAGCACCATAAATTTTGAATGCAATGTCAATAGATTAAATTCATTAATTAGAAAAGCAAATGTAGACCTCAAGTTTGCTGCTATATTTTACCTTCAAGAGACATAACTCAAAGTACTAATTTAAAAAGTATACACAAAAGCATAAGGTAAATTTTTTAAAAATACGTGTAATACAAATTGTTTTAAAATGTGTATGATATGAATTTTATTAATGTATAAAATACAAAGGTGTTAATTTTGTCTTTCAAAAGCAATAAATTTTGTATCCTGAGATCATATTCAAGTAACAAAAGAAATAACTAAATTGGGTACGAATGTGTATGTAGCTTCTCTCTGTGACCTCTGGATTATATGTAACAAAGAAATAGAAAAGAAAACACAAATTGTTAATAATGACTTCCTATGCCAGAGTGATTTTCAGGGAAGTGATATAAAGAATATGAAATAATTTAATCTTTATTCTACTCTACTGGATGAATTGACTCTTGTAAGAATATGTCCATATGACAGTTGAATTTCTTTTTTTCTTGGTACTGAGGATTCAGTCAGGGCTTTTGACTGTCCTCCATTCTGAGCCCATTTTGATATTTTTTTCTTGAGATAGGATTTCTCTAAATTGCTAAACTAGCCACTCAGGGATTAAATTTGTAATCCTCCTACCTCAGACTGCCAGAATTCTAGGATTACAAAGGTGCATGACCATGCTGAATCATTGAATGTTTTCATATTGAGAAACAATAGTAAGCCTGAACCATGCTATTCTGATCAAATTAGTCACACCTACAATTATGATAATCTAAAATTTACCTAATTTTTTTTTACCAACTTTGCAATATTGTCTGACTCCTTTAAACAACATAATTTTCAATAAGATATTTAAAGAGAGTGGTGTCTACATTTCAGGAAAATATACCTACATTCTATCTACTAAACTACACATATTTATATAACATCCTGGGGAAAACCCAATGAAATCCAAACAAGTAAAAATAATTTCAGTACTTGAACCTGGAGAGAAATTTAATTGCTTCATTTACCTTTAAGATTGAATAACCTTTTATGTCCATAGGATAAATACTGGATTGGATATAGCTAAATATTTTTGAAATATTTGTGGAGTTTCACAGAGTGTAAATTATTCTGAACATACAGTAGTAAATTTTAAAAACAGAAATATCCATCAATGAAAAGTATTAACCTCATTTTTCTACATTTAGTCAGTTAATGTATAAAACATTTTACAATAAGTTCAATACCACAATGAATTACATTTTATACACACACACACACACACACACACACACACACACACATTTGCTTCCTAGTTGTGAAAACTTTGATTCTCTGCATCATAAATGTAGTTTCAAACTCTAGTTGACTCTCCTTAGTAGAACAGAGTGTATACTTTCAACATATAGCCCTGTCCTCTGGACCTTAACTGATAACAGTCATCACACATGACTTCTAAAGCAGTCGGACTCCCATCTTATGGCTAAACACTGAAGCACAGGTAGTTAAAGGGTTGTCTGAGTGGTATAGTTGGAGTCAACATTTCAAATATCAAAAACATGATATGAAAGAAACTCTTACAACAGATGAGTTGCTAAAATGTGTCCTGTCTTCCTAGCCACATACTCTAGACATTGTCTCAGTAAAAACCAAAACATGTTTAAAAATCCATGATAAGGAAACTTGGTTACACAGTGATTATATTGAAAGCAAATTATCATTGCGTGAGACACTGCCTTTAATCAAGAATACTAAAATTCATGTACTAGCAGGTTGGTCTTTTCATCTATTTACAAATATGTAGGAAGAGTTAGTATTTAGGAAGACACTTAACATGTTGATCAGATGAAACCAGAGCACACACATCATCCTCATGTCGTAGTCAGTCTTCAATAATAATGACTTGTTTGCAGAATGTCATCTGCCAGCACCAAATTTTTGCATATGTGTCAGCATAAAAATCTGAATATATGGGTTTTCTTTTCTTCCATCTCTGTACTTACATTTGGGAGTTACTGTCACAACCATCCACACATTTGCCAATTAAATTACACTCAAATTTGTCTCAGGGAATGCATATTGCAAATGAAAGGCAAAATGAATGAAAATGAGTCATCTCTCATTGTAAGTAATATTTAAACGTTTTCCTAAATACATGTTTATGCCTTGCGAAAAGAATAAGCATGTCAATGAAAAAGACGTTTAAGTATTAAAAATGTGTGCATATGTTTAGTCTTCAAAATCTAAAGCTGAATGATTATATTATCTGCGTAAAGACAGAAAAGATCCAAAGTATTCCTGCATCAATCAAAATCGTAAACTGATGGAAGTGAAGACAAATCAGAGTGCAGCACATTGGGGTGTCTGCTGTGGGTTTCTGATTGTCTGTATCCTCTTGGTCACACTGACAAGTCTTGGAGGGGCCAGAGATATAGCTCAGTTGCATAAGCACCTACCTGGCAAAAGTAAGGTCCTGAGTTCGATTTCTGGTACAAAGAAAAGTCTTCTAAGTAGTGATGAAAGCTTCAATGGTTTGCAGACTGATTTGGGGTGGGTGCTGAGTTCCACTTTCCTTGAGTCTTAGCAAGCTTGACAGATGGCTCTTGCCATCGGATCTAAGAGCAGTAGAATTTTTGTCCTGCCACACTAAGGCTGGAGGCCACAGCACAGTCCTGTGCAGTTGCTGTCATACCCGGACACCATGGATACCACTTATGTGCTTTTTCCTAAAAAGGCTAGTCAAGATGATGTGAACCATTTCCCCGAAGAGAAGTTGCTCAGTTGACTAGGTGCCTCCCACTCGGGTATGGCTCGTGTTACTGACTGGAGTGGAACTTGTGACTATGCAAAGAAAAAATAAGGACTTGGATAATTCTGGTTAGGTCAGAATGAAGCAATGTATATCATCGGTGATACTGTTTGGACGGAGGGTGACTGCACCCCAAGTCCCATTCCTTCAGTGTTAATGCTGCCAAACTCAGAGGACCAAAGGGAGCCTCAGCAAATGGAAAACCAGGTGTAGATAGGGCTGATTAAATAGTTGAAGTCATTTGCTAAATAATCACAATCAAGAGATACAACTTGAATTATGCAAAATAACTTGTTAGATTCTGAGAGGGTCTGCTTGTGAAGTCAGACACTTGTGATGTTCTAAACAACATTTTGCGCATCATATATAAATCAACAACAAGAACTGTTTTTAGTATATTGTGAACATACCCAGCTATTTCTTGCTGGAATGGGCAGACAGAAAACACAACAAATATCCTGCTAGATTGTATTTGAGGTCAGAAAGAGTCAAATTCACAGATATTTTAAATAAATAATTTAAAAGTACTGTCCTAAGACAGATTGCCTTAAAGGAAAAGGTGTGTATAGACACATTTTTCACATATTTCTAAGTTGCTTGAATGTATGAAAAATATTACATTGGTGGTTAAACTCAACCTCCCATACTACAGTTATATTTCTAGAAGAACTGTTTTGTTTTTGGAGATCTACTGCTATTTAATTGGTTTTGTTGTCAGCCACCTGAGTGCTGGGGATGAATATGTGTGTCACCACACTTGGCATAAGATAAAATTATTTAGATGATTTTTCCATCCCTTTAAAACTTAAATTATTTTAAGTAATATGTTAAAACATGAAGCTGTGCATATTACTGGTATCCTGTGGTGTTTCAACATGGGTATATATTGCTTAACATTTAATAAAGTTTAAATCGATTTATCTATTCAAACACTTGTTGTTTATATCTGTTAAAAACAACCAAAATTCTTATAGATTTCTGAGTTATACCAAACATAGAACAAGGGGCAATGTATCAATGCTTTTCATGTATTAACCTATTTTGGCTTGGAACATTCTTGTGTTTGCTGTTTTTTATTTCCCATAAAACTTTAACTTTTGTTTTAGAAATTCTTTCATTATCTCACCTTAATTTTATAAACAAATGGAATTCATTGAAATGTCTCTTCACAGCATGCATTGCTTTAGACAAATACCTACTTCCCCTTCCTCCCACCTCCAGGGACCTTGGCAGGCACTACAAAGCTCTTTTGCACATTAAGAACATAAGGTTAGATGGAAATACTCTATTCTAATTGTAATTCATCTGAATTGGTCATTCATTGCACCTTTTGCAATTACTGTTTGACAAAGGTGATACTGCATTATTGCTGGCTGTTTAGCTGCCCATCCACCAGAATACTGCACCAGAATTGGTCTTTGTTTCTCAAGTTTGGTAAAGGGCACACACAAGGTCAAAGTCATTTTGAGTGTTGCAGCCATGAAAGATGACCAATGCAACTGCAGGTTTTCCACCTAATTGCGGTTCTGAGGGTTGAGTGGATTTCTCTTGACAGCTGCTTCTCCTTTTACCAAAAGAAAATATATGTCCACAGTGACAAGACGGTGCCCCACAGTGGAATGCAAGACAACTGAGAAGTCATTGCCCTGTGGGAGAAAAGAGCCTTCCTGAGCTCTGGAGCAGCTGTACTGTTCACAAAACGTGAAATTCTGAAGTTAGTGTGTATGAACATTTTAGTAAGTTTATATTTGGATACTTTAGTATTTTCATTCCTGTTTTATACAGATATTGATTCCTAAAGTTGATCGTAGGGTCTTCATACTGTCTTTAGTAAGATACAGTGTATTCTTTTTTTTTTAATTTTATTTTTAAGACAAATGAATCCAGAATAACACAGAAGCAATACAGAAAGTACCAAGTTATAGAGAAGATAGTACGTCACTGGCGCTGGATGCTGTATAACATATTTATCTTCATATTTGTTATAATAACATCAATGAAGGATATACAAATTACAGAGGAGACAAAAGGGAACCATCACTGGATGCTGTATTACATAATGTTGTCTTTGCATTTGTTAACACAAAAACAATAAAGGAAATACCAGATTACAGAGAAAATAGTAGGGGGTTACCACTGGATGTTGTATTACCAAATGTTATCTTCATCTTTGTTACTCAGTTTTATAGATGATGGCTCATTCAATTAATCAATTTTCTCCACTTCACCACTGCTGTTCTACCACCCTGTCAGCAATCTTCCCACTGGTAACAACTGCACTTTTGGTTTATTTACTCCCTCATGCTCTTACTTTGGGCAAAGACTTGGCTGCTTCTAAATATGCTGTATATTACATGGGTGTACACAAGTTACTATGGCAGGAAGTAGAGAAGCACCCTTTGGCAATCCCTCACAGCCACTGAGAGTCCAGTTGGGTAGGTGGGGTTGCACAGTGAACCGCCAGACTGTCAGAGCGACCATGTCTAGGCTCACTCTAGTCTTCTGGGCCTTCCTGGGGGCCAGGCAAAGTGCTTGGCACACCCCAGTGGCCAGGCAGAGCACCTGGCACACCCCAGGGGCCGGATGGAGCTCCAGGGGTGGTTGAGCGCCTGGAACACCCTGGGGTCTGGGCAGAGTTCCGTGGGCAGGGTGGAGGCCTGGCACTCCCCAGTGGCCGGGCGGAGTGCCTTGCACACCTCGGGGCCGATTGGAACTCTGGGGATGGGATGGAGTGCCTTGCACACCTTGGGGGCCGATTGGAACTCTGGGGATGGGGTGGAGTGCCTGGCATACCCCAGGGGCCAAATGGGGCTCCAGGGTCCAGAGTGGAGCTCCTGGCACACCCGGGGGGCCATGCAGAGCACCCAGAATGCCCTGCGGGTCGAGTGGAGCTCCAAGGCTGGGGCGCAGTGCCTGGCACACCCCAGGGGCTGGTTGGAGCTCCGGACATGTCCTGGGGACAGGGCTCTCTCTGGCTGATCCAAGGCTCCTGGACTCTCTCCCAACACCGCTCTATGGGAGGCTCAGTCTAGATCCTCCAGGCTCTCATGGAACCTGAAGAAAGGCCCCTCCCCACTCAGGCCTCTGAGATCCCCGCCAAAGTGCCTGGCATCCACTCGTAGGCCATTAGTGTCTTTGGAAACTAACCCCTCCCAGCTAGAGAGGCAGGTCTACACCCTAGTTCCATGTGTTCACCTCATCCCACCACTCAATCTTGTTGGGCATTGGGTGCACTTATGATGCGGGGCACAAGTAGTGTGAGGTCTGCTCCACCTGTGCTCATCATGGTAGACCATGGTGTGTACTAAGTTTAGTTATTAGTTCTCAGAAAGAATTGGAGGATTTTCTCAGGTCTGCTGTGTAGAGTATGTTGTTGTCTCTCAGGCTCCAGGACTGCTGCTTTTCATGTAGTTTGATGCTCTGGGTTCATACATTTTTCATATATGCAAGCAGTGTGGAGTCTCTCTTGGTGCTCATATTAGTAGTTTAGGGTGAGTCCTGAAGCCTGTTGACTCAGCCCATTGTCAGAATCACATGGTGCCTACTCGGGCCACCAGGACTCATGGTACTCATAGAGGGAGTTCAGGGTGGGAGCTGAATCCTGGTAACTCAGCTCATGCTTCCTGCTTGGTGTTGGAATGAGAAGGATGTGGAGCTGTGTAGCCCACCTCCGTCCGCAGCTCATTCTTTGTGTTGTGCTCCAGCTCCCTTTTGTTTTCTGACTGGACCCCTGGGAATTACTGTGGTCCTGGGATCGCTTCCATTGCTTTCTGCAACTCTTTTCTGGTATTTGCTCACACAGTGGAGAGGTCTGAGGCCATATCCTCGAGGTATGCATAGAGCTGGGTGTGGTGGGCTGCTCCCTGGTTGCCTTGACTCCGGCCTGCCTCAGGGCACTGATTGGAAAGATTTCTGCAGAGTAGGGATTGTGCTTCAATGGCCTTTGTAACCTTCCATCCTCACACTGGATTCGACCATTCCTTCTGACTGCCGCTGTTTCCTTTCTGGGCTGCGCTTTCTCCTCTCCCGTTCTGGACCAGCACTCAGGGCTTTGCTCACCTCTGGCCATGACAAGGCCAGTGTGATGATAACGGAGAACCAGGACACCCACAGCGCCTCCTTTCTGTAGTTCTGGGCTCTGTGAGGCTTCAGCCTGGTGCTGCTTTCCAGCAAGCCTCGGTCCTCTAGCCCGTTGCTGAACTGGCTGCTCTCACTGATCCGCAGCTGCTGCTCCTCCTCTGGTTTGCATGCCGGAGAGCTCGGAGGGCCAGCACGTGGCCAAGGGAGTGCACCCCCGGTGGCGGTGCCCGGGCGGCTGCGGTGCTCATTGCCCGAGGCCAGCTGCATGGCGCAGGGCTCCAGATCCTGGCAGCAGTGGCGAGCACGAGCACGGCTCCGACTGGAGTCCAAAGTGGGAGGCGCCATGGAGCCGCTGGGCGGATGCATGCACTGAGGGACCGAGTGGAGGGCGAGGAGAGGGCAGCCTGGGCGGGCGAGGTGTGTGGGGTAGGGTGGGATCGGGCTGGTCTGAGTGCGGCTTGGCTCAAGTGGCCTGTGGAGGAGGTTGGGGCTACGCTGTCTACCCAGGAATTTGCTTACCTCGGGCCGACTGGAAATGTCTCCGCTGCAGGGGTCTCTGAGGCTGATGCTGTGAGTGCTGGAATGAGGGCGAGGGCTGGGGGTTTGTGTGGAGCGGTGGCTCCTTCTTTTTCCACCTTCTCTTCCTCTGAGTGCGCCATGTTGGTCTTCCGTGCTTTTTCTCCTGGAGAGGCCTTGTTTGCTCTTTCTGAGGGTTTCAATTTCCCTTTCAGATCTTTCTTGCGTCTGGGGCACCAGGGCACCCATTTCTCTCCTTCTTGTCTCTCTTCTATTGCTGTATTTCAGTGTCTCATTGGTGATCCTCCAGAGTGATCTTTCTCTGCTGCTTACCCAGTCGCCATCTTACTGGAAGTTGATGCAGTGTATTCTTATATGCCCTGTAATTCCAGGTGCTTGGTCTCAGAATAGTAAGACTTTGATTTGCTTTGTTTGTTAAGGACTTGAAATACTCAATCCTCCATCTTAAGCTGCTTACAAACTGATATACCTAGATTACTTTCTATTTCCTGTACAAAAAAAAATTCAACAACATGCAGGGTCAAATTTAGTGAGCACTGGTTTGCATAAACACATTTCACAATTTACACAACATAGATGTAAGTGTGTTTGTAAGCCAAAGACACTACCTTTTAAATCCCAAGAACCAACAAGAAAATAACTATAGTACATGAAAGTTATATACAAAGATACAATTTCTTCATATTTAAAAGAGGAAACATTAATAAAAATTATGTGAAAATATCTGAGTTAAATTAAATCTTAGTTTAATTTGAAATTCTTAAATTGTGTAATGGAGTCTTAAGTAAATAAGTATATTTATCACATATATTGAAACACACAGTCCAATACACATATTCACATACATGTATTTAAAAAATGTAACCTCACAATGTTGTCTTATGTATTTTTATGAGTAATTAAAAATAGAGCATTAATAACTGATGGTTTAGTGGAAAAAATAACATGGTTGGGTTTTAAGAATAAGATCTAGGAAAGCAATTGTAATTGCTTAAAATCAGTTTTACAGTTATTTCTAAATGGCATCTATTTCCCAGGCCTGTTTGGGTAAGTGCACCTGAATGAGTAGATCTAATTCATTCAGTGATGTATTCAAAGTGATGTAAAATGATGTGTAGACTGTCCCATAAAAAAAATATCCATGCACATTTTTCTTTTGTCTCTTTTGTGTTGTGGAGATTTTACCCGTTTTCAGGGAATAAACCAGAGCTAGAGAGAAAGAAGCTGGTTTACCAGAGGTGCTTATTGAGGGAATAAGGCCACTGGAAACATCTGCTTCAGGTATTGTAGGAAGAACAACTCCACAGTTTTGTGTACACAGAAATTTTACTGTGTTTCATTAAAGCAGGAAGAACTTTTACCTTGATTATTATAACATTTATTCTCATAATCATCCAGATATCTTGAAGTAAATAAAATTTCTGCCCCTCTCCAGGAGCCTTCAAAGAATTAGCTTCTTGTGAAAATATTTTGGTTTTAGTTCACTTTTTATATAAACATTTAAAATTATTATAAAATAAGCCAGCAAAAAGGGTTGCTATGTATACCTGGGGAGTGGTACTGCACATTAGTTTTTGTTTGTTTGGAGGAGTTAAATATAAAGATTAAAAATCTATAGCCAAATTTTCACTACTGAAATATATTTTTTGTCACCAGGCAAAGTAAATAAAGTAAGGAATGGGCCCACAAAGTGCGGTAAGTGGGCTCACATGGAAGGATTGTAATTTATTTGTTTGCTCTTTACTGGGCTATTGACTTGCCTGTGGGAAACTGGAGTCACAGAAATTATTGTGTGGCCCTCACTGAAGAATGGCATAGACACATGGGCCCACTGAAGAAGAAAGAGGATAAAAGTCGGCATTGATTTTTAATCCACCTTTTTATGCACTGAGCGATCACTGAAGTGTTTAAGAAGTCCAAACCTATTTCTCTTGACCAGGCTCCAAGTAAGTGTCCAGATGATGAATAATGTGAAATTAAAATGTTATTTGTGATTCCTAAAACGACTTATAACTCAGCTATCCTTCAGGTTTAGGCTGCCAGTTCCTGTGAGGCCTTTTTTCTTTAATATTGATTTTAATGTTGATTCTAAATTGATGTCACCCACAGTAATAAATTTTTGAGAAGATAAACAGAAAAAAGGACTAAAGAAAAAGAAAGACAAAAGGCAGGTGCTTCTGATCTGATACAGAGTGTCTGAGGGTATGTAAGTAGTAACTGTCACAGGAAAACAAAATTAAAATCTTCACAAATAGTAAACTGAAATGTTTGTCTGTACCACTCATGTCAAGGTTTTTACAATGCACTTGTACATGTGGAAGTAGTTGTATATAATTTAAACCAGGGACTTGGAGGCTTTATTTTAACATTGGAATTTGTTTAGTAGCCAGTGCTGACTCTGACTGCATTATTTGAATCTATACACTCTTAAGTCTATTTTCAAAGGAAAAGAATGTCCTTAACTTAAAACTTTTTTAAATCTAGTGTCAAGACTTTTTCTGTAATTTATTTAAAATTTATTTTTCTATGAAAATAAAAGATACAATAAAATAATGTAATGCCAAGCAGTTCTAAAATTTAAAAAATGATTATTCTGACGGCCTGTTGGTAAAACAGAATACAGTTTACACAATATCATATAGTAAAATGCCAATGAAAAAAAATTTTTTTAACTAATAAACACCAGTCTTAGTGGCTGATGCAGGTTTACAAATTAGCTTTTTGCCTGAGCAATGTCATGATTGAGACACATGCATGTCAAAATAAAAAATAAATTTAAAAAAGGACCTGGGGCATAACCCTGAACAAACTGTCTTAGATTCATTCTGAGGACCAACCAACCAAACAAACAAAAAAGAGCAAAAAAGAAAACTGGACATGACATTACAAATTAGAAAACACAGCTCATGCTTTGAATGGTTACTTTTAAGTCTAAAGTTGAATATCTATTTTTTAAAACTACAGAAATAAACTGATATGTGTCATACCCACTTTGGAAAAGGAAAATGTGGTCATGTGAAATGCAGTGAATTTCCTTGCAAATTCTTGAGTCACTCTTGATTCAGTTAGTAATTAATATTAATAACAAGTAACAATTATTGTTTTAAAAAATCATATTATTGTCATTTTCTACTCCTGAACATTCTACCTATAGTGAATAATTGGTCTGTAATACCAGATAGTAAATGCAGGAAAGTCACGATGTAGCTCCTAATCTATCATATAATGATACAATTCCTATTTTCAGAGAATGATATCATAATGTCATTGGAAGGTTAAAGGTAACTACCTGTAAAAATGGAAAATCATGCATGGTTACAGTGCAAAACATATTTAATTATACAAATATTACATGAATTTCTATTTCTGAGCAGAGTTACTTATTAGATATTTCCTTACAGATTTTGAATTGTATTTAGAAAAACATTTTTGAAAGCATCCACCTCTGGTTAGTTTGGGTTTTTGGCAGCTCTCTTTAGTAATTAGGGAACAAGACTGTGAGCAGAGGACGAGGCCACTGCGTACCCAGAATCTGGCAGCTTGGTCAACATGCGATTCCTTCGGTGTCACACACATTACTGACAGGACCCCCGCTTTAAGATTCATTCAAAACAATGGCTGCCAAGATTTTACAGGAAATATTGGTGATGAGGTCTGATTTAATTGTTAAGTCATAAATGCTCACGAACTGTACCCACTTACTTAACATTATCTGATAGTATATGTCCTTAACTAATTATATCTAGCGTCTGTACAAATTGAATGCTTGACTCTTCCTGAGGAGATATGATTGTTTCTAATTCTTAAACATTGTGTAATGTTCCAGATAAAAAGTACTGTATTTCCTCAAAATCTGAGTATCTCTAGACTTTCGTTTGTACTTGTTCTTTCTGTCAGTATGTATTGGCAGTACACAGCGTTGGCACTCCCTCTGGTGGGTAGGTATGTGGACGTAACCCACCTTCATTCCTTTTTTTTTCACTTCCGGTCAGTGCCATCCATCTCTTGGTCCCGTACCATCTGAGAAATTTCCATCTCGCTACTTCCTCTTATCTGTCTTTGTTTTGCTCTTTGTAACTCCAGTTTCTCTTTGGTTTCTCATATAAGAGAAACCAGGTGGCAGGTAAACAAGTGGCAGATTTAATTTACTGACATTATGGTCTTCAGGTACTTCCATTTCCCTGATCTAACTTTCTTTACGGTGGAGCAGCACCGCATTGTGTGTAAATGCCATGGTTTCTTTATCCCTCCTCTGTTCATGGACATGCCGGCTGCTGTTCCCTCTCACTTTGCACTGTCTGTGAAAAACACAGTCACTCCGATTTTCAGTGTTTTGTAATATTTTTCCTTTTTTTGAATAACTATGTAGTATTTTTATTCATTTGCCAGTTTTTAAGTAGATTGTTTCTATTGTTTAGGCCATCAGCATGTATATTGAGATAACAATAATTTTACAAACTCACCCTTTTAGCTCCTTACTCTGCCTATTTTTTACTTTATGTATGTCATATCCTTTTACTTTTTAACTTTGTAAAGATTTAGATGTTTCATTTCTTATAATTGATTTTATTATGCATTCTTAAAATTATTTTTGGTAATATTTTGTGTTGGCAGACTGTGATGCTTCTTTTGCACACTAGTTTTTAGAGCAAAAATTGGAGCCTTTTGTTTGAAATACATATTGGAAAGAATCAGTTAAGGGTCTTTCTTGTGTGCAGGTTGATTCAAATGAAGGATTTTTTTAATCTTGTGATAAAACTTTTTGATATTTTACCTTTAAAAGTAATGTGATATTTATTTTTTCAAACATCCTAAGAATGGTTACAAGAACTGTGAAATTTAGTTAGTTGAAAATATATATTGAGTCAATAGTTTGCCAATTAATTATGAGCAAAAAAGGATAGAAAAGGAATTATGTGTCCATCAAGAGAGATGAGGCCCTAAGCATAGAGTGTCAGAGAGGCTTAGGGACTTCGCTGGTGTTTCAGAGAATTCCTTTATGTTCTGTGGTGATCAGCATGCGTGGGGAGAGGAAAAATCATTTTTCAGGTACAAGATGAAAATAGACAAGAACTGTAAGCCTGGAAAATTTATAGTAAAATGAAGAAGAAAAGAAGACACCAGAGAAGAGAGATGGAAAATGAGAAGAAGGAAAAAGTCTATTGCTAGCACGGGACAGTTAGGAGAACAGGAAACGAGGAACAGAAGCACAGGAGTTCAGGACTGTCTTGCCCGAGATGGTTTATAACAGCGTCTCCACTGAGGACGATCAGAAATTTAGCCACTTGGGGTTTTTTGTTTGTTTGATTTAGAGTTTTAAACCTGAAACATTTCCTAAGCTTAAAAATCTTTTTCTCGTAAAAGATTGCATCTTCTAATAACCTACATATTACAAATATGTATAAAATTAGTCCAGAGGGCCTACAGAGGTCAATTAGCTTACAGTAAAGATAGGTCTAGCAGCATTGCTTCACGTATGCATCCATATTGACACAGACAACTATTCACTAGGTAAGCGGCCTGGAAGTAAAGCAAGATGTATGTTGTGGCATGGTTTTTAGTATTTACATCACTGCTGAGGAAGGAGAAGAAAATGCACTGGAGAATTTATCATTTTTAAATTAAAAGTAAGTTAGCTCTGCTGACTCAGTGTGTTGGAATAACAGGGTCCAGGGTTGTTTGCACACTTTAAATAATAAGGAATTTCATCGTTTCTGTCACACCTTTTATTTTAAAGAGAAAAGAAAAGATAAACACAACAATGAAACAGAGTTTCAAAACACGTTAGGAGGAGAGTTACAATAGCTGATACATTGCATATTGTTTTCTTGGTAGCAGTTATTCAGGGCAGAAGATACAGGCCTGATCTCATCTATACAATATTAGCACAAACCTTTCCTTTCAATCTACTATGATAAAGTAGCTTGTAACTATCTTAACTCTCGTGTATATACACATATTATTTCCTATTTTCCTTTCTTCCTTTCCCCTTTCCCCATCACAGTTTCTTTCTTTTGAACAATTTCTTATCAATTCGCAATATCGATTATATATTGGAGATCTTATTTTCTCATTCATTTTCTCACACGAGGGAGACAATACAATGTTTACACATGTGGGTCTGATTTATTTCACTCTATGGAATACAACAGAACTGTCTGTACTCTCTGTACCATGAGTAAATAATAAATTACAGAAATTTGTACCATCAAACACATAAGTTGATTTAATAGCCAATGACTATGTCCGAATAAATCCATATTTCTTAAATTTAAAAGGCATTATTTTTTTCTAAGTTTTTCTGAATGTGATAATTTAAACAAACACTTGGATAGCAAGAAAAAAGAAGAGCACTCTTCTACAACCAGAAGACTCAGGTCGAACTAACTTTATTTCATATACAGATCTATATTCATAGTCAAAATAAAATGTGAAGAAGCTCTGTGTGACACATTCCATTTCAACATGTTAGATCTAATATATAGACTTCATTTCATTTACTTAGAATGAGAAACAATGATAAAATATCACTGAAAAACAAGAAACATTCTCCTTCAAAGAAGTGTAATTTACTAAAAGAGTAAAATTGTTCCACTAAAATGTTTTGATGTTTTATTTTCCTGAAAAGTTAAGTAGAAAAATGTGTAGAATGCCTCCTTTTATTTTACACATAATTTATTTTTTTCATAAATATCTGTAGAACATCTGTATTTATAACCTTTAAATAAATACAGTTGCTGAGATGGTTCTGAAAACAGAACAAGCCAAAGTGCAGTCTAAGAAAGGAACATACACAAAAAGAGTGAAAGGAGAAGGATTTCAGGCTAATTAAGAAGGATTCACGTAAACCAAGTACTCTTGAAGGGTAGGTAAGAAATTAACGTTTTATAAATCTAGCGAAGCAAAGGTTGAAAGTATACACAATTCCTAAAATGTCAAAGACTATTAATTAGTGTGATAGAAAATAGTTTCCCTATAATAATCCTACTAATAAGTTTCACTTACATAATCCCCTAGAGGACATTAGCAAACTAATAAGAAGAATATTAACAATGTCTGCATATTTAATAGGCAAAAAATACAGTTAATTGTTTGTTGTTTCCCTCGTACCCATCTATTCTCCATACTGCTGAGATAGACACAGAAATCATGCAGCGATCTTCCTCATTAATTTCATTTCTCTTATTAGTGTTCTTGTTTGGTGTAAATGAGTGAGCAGAAGATGGAGTTCTATCATGGGGGATAAGGAAAAATAATATGTATTCTTCTAACAAAACACAGCATTGGGCATCTTTTAGAATTAATCAACTAAATAGATGAAATGCTCATCTGAAGGTGCAGCATGGGAATGTGAAGCATGGTAGTAGCATGAAAATGTCACTCAGTAGAATTTATCTTTGGAGACATTTATTAGTTACACAACTGTAGGTGGTCAGATCTGAAACAGGAAAGAGGAACACTAAAACAAGTTTAGAAGCGAGGGTCACTCTACAGCCACACCCCGAATGCGTCTGATCTCGCCTAGAAATGAGGGTCAGTGTAACTAACATTTACACTTTTGTGTGTATACATATGTCTATGTGTATTACATAATTTTATTTATATACTTGATAAACATTTGTCTTCATTATAAAAAGAACTTCATTAGAAGAAACCCAGAATACGTAGCGTGACAATGCTATTGTTCGAGATGCACAAGTCCTGAATTATTTGCTGAAATTGTGTATATTAAATGAAATTAAGCGGTTGTAACAATAAGCCTAGATCATTTGGATGGCATATACAGTTAGGAATTGCCAACTCTGCCTTCTGTGAATACAAATAAACTAATAGAGACATTTGCTTCATAAGCACATTTCTATATCATGAAAGTCAAATGATGCATATCAGAATGCTTGCATTTCTGCCTTGTATTTGAGGAGGGCTATACAAATATTATCTAGACTACATAGTATACAAGATATATGAATGTGTTTATCTATGTGTATATATACATAAGTACACACAAATGCATGTCTAAATATGAAGAAAAAAAGGAAAGAAAACATAGAACTTGGTGTTTTGATCTGTGTAGACTGATTACCAGAATCAAGCTGATTTACCCACCCATCGCCTCATATAGTAACCATTACTGGCTGTAGATGAGGACATGTTAGATCACTGTCATACAAACTCTCAGGTACATAACCAAGTGTTATTCACGGTACTCCACAGAGTTGTGCAGTAGATCTCTATTTCTTGATCTTTAAAAAGAAGCAATGATAAGAAAGTTAGGAAGTAAATGTATTTGAGAACTTGCTGTGTGAAAATTGGTTTTTGTTCATTTCTCTGAATCACAGTCACATGGCTGAGAGAATGTTTAGTGAACATAATAGGTTTCCATGTGACTGAGTGTGTATATCTTTCCCACTAAGGTGAAAATTACCACTAAGATTAAGAAAAAAATAAAAAGACTACTGGTACAAAGGACGAAGGGACATACATGGATCCAGATTGCTCAAGTCCATATCTCTTCAATATCCTTGTGCCTTTGTGAGGTATATTTTTTCTTTTGCCTGCAATGGAGAAGGATTGTGGTCATAACACACACAAAGACAATGGGAGTGCTCACACATGGGTATTGCCAAAGTGAAGAAACTTCATTCATATTAGCAAATTATTAACAGATTCACTATGCGTGTGCTTTGTATCTGTTGTTCGTATATGATAGGCTTTTTTACTAGTCAAATTTTTCTTGGTTTCTCCTGTATATCTTCCATTTTCTTTCTGCACTGCTTTCTGATTGACTTAGGGAGCTTTCCTAATAGACTTATTTTCTCTCCAGATTTTCCTAGTTCTCTTTAAAGTTCTACTTAATTTCCAAAGTCTGTAGAAATTTTAGTTCTAAGGGTTATATTTGATTTTAAAATATTTTAATTATTTCTGACATGTCTATTTTGCTTTTTGTACTTTAATTTTGGTGGTTTTCGGAATCCAGCACAGGAGTGCTCTGCCTCTGGGCTACAGCCCCCTGATGCTTTTGATTCTTTTTATTGAAACAAGGTCCTGTCTGGTTGTCCAAACAGGATATAAATTTTGAATCTTCTTGCCTCAGCCTCCCAGAGTGCCTGGGTTACAGCTTGAGGGCCTACTCCTGCCTATGCCTATTTTATACTTTTGCCTAAAACATCAAATGTCTGAAATATTGTTGATCTAAATCTGTTTTGGTTGTTTTTTCACTCTAACTTACAAGGGATTATTTTTCCATGTGTTTATAGTTGGTTCTATGCACAGTGTATGATTTTTATCACACACATTTCTTCCTATGAATGTCACGGTTATCCAAAGTTTTGATTTCAATTATTCATGTTATGAAACAAATATCAAGGTTCAATTTTAGGGAAATAGTAAACACATTTAAATAGGATGCTGGATTTAGAAATCACATGGATTTGGATTCATGTTCCTGCTTCAGTTTTACTTAATTTTATTATAGCTCTAATCAAATATGCAATTTTTTATTTTTTTAAATCTAAAATGAATGTGTGTGAGTTTCTTAACTGTACACACTGAGTAAAACAAAAGGCTATATTTTCCCTTTGGAAGTAAACACATTTTTCTCATATCATTGTTTACAAGTACCAAGACAAGGTTTATTCCCATTGGTTTGGGATGAGACCTTTGCATTTTCCAGCATTTTGTCCAAATAATTTTTATACACCACCTAACTGCAATGATTGCTTGACATGTCTGTTTGAAAGAATGGAGTGAACAAAATATGTTTTGAAAATTGTACTGTCTAGTTTTGTTAAGGAAGTAACATCACTGAGAGTTTAAGTCCAAGGCCTAGCAGAGAGAAAACCTTCCTGTCTGCCTTGTTTTGAGTGCATCTCTCTGCAGCAGCCGGGAGTGGCATCCTTGCTCCCACAGGGGTTGGCATTAAGAACCTATGTGTTTCATCACATGGAAAAACTCAGTGATTTGAATCTTCAATTCAAATAAGGACTTAAAGGAATAAAAGAAAGATAATGAATGTGTAAGGAGATCATTATGCTTCAAGGACTTGTATCTTTTCTTCAGCGAGGCAAAATTTGTGTTTAAAAGCAATCAGTTGTCATCTAGCACATTTGTTTCATGAAAAATTAGACCTAGGTGATTTATGTCATTTTTTCTTGATACATGTTCAGTTTTACCTCTGTATCCACTGGTCTTTGGTTGTAGGACCCCCACCAATTGCAGAATCCAAGATGCTCACACTGTGGTAGGTGTTGAATTATCCCTGAGTCATTTACAATAACAACAAAAAGACTATGTATGTTCAGCCCATGTTCTTTTTTCCAGATATTTTGATTGGAAGTTAGTTAACAATCTGGAGAAGTGAAAATCATGCATCAGAAGGCCAACATTACCTACACACACACACACACACACACACATACAACCATGCTTTAATCATAATTTACTCACATACAGATTTTTCTAATGAAGCTCATTCTACCCAAAGACATTTCTCTTTTTGTTGTCTTTCTTTTTTTTTTTTTTTTGAGATAGGGTCTCCCTATGCAGTTCAGGCTGGCTTTGAGCTCACTATCTAGCCCAGGCTGGTCTCAAGCTTACAACAATCCTCCTGCCTCAGCCTCCCGAGTGCTGGGATTAGAAGTGTGCACCACCACACCTGACTCCCAAGACATTTCTTAAGGCATCATTTTCCCAAGCTTATAAACTGATTTGCTTATTTCTTAACTTTATAACTAACAAGGAATTGGTCCTGCCTTTTGGCAATTACTACCCTAAAACAAGACTTTCCATTAAAAACATCATTCTGAAAAATTACAGACAATTACAGAAAGTATCCTTCAGAAATTCAGTTTATTTGTAAAGTTAAATATAGTTGGTGTTATGTAACTTAAGTATCCTGACTGCTTATGTCTCGCATGGCAGACAGAAGTGATCATATTTTGAAGAACATACTTTAGGTAGTTTGACCAAATAGATTTTGAATTAAGTATAATAATTCTTGTCATTCTCAAAAAGGATGAAGAAGAGTCTATAATTAATAATAGAACATTATGTATCGAAGCAACATAAACAAGTAATTTAGTCATGTTCTGTTTATAGACTAAGAAGTGTAGACATATTAAGTGTGTCCTCAACTGTCACAGCTATTTATGTTTGAAAATGAAGAATACAACCTCACCCCACTATTTTGAGGGTGGGCTTAGAATAACAAGAAAATGGTGAAACAGAATATTTCCCACTTCACTACATTGCCAAAAGAAGCACATTGTATTTTGAAATAAACTAGATCAATGAAACTAGAAACACCCAGGTCCAAATCTCAACATTTCACGTATGACTATGCAACTATGGCACATTAACTGGCAATTTTCATACCTTGTATTTTTTTACTTTATGATATGTATATAATAATAAACTAATAAAGTTTTCATAATAATTCAATGCATCAAAACTTCAGAAAGATTCCAAAAAGAGTGTAAACTTCCAACAAATTTGTTTCTCCTATGTATGCTACAAAAGCATTTTTGTCACATGATTATCTTCTGCCATGAATATTACCAGTTTCCTAAAATGTCACAAGGATACTAATTAATTTTTGTACTTTTTAAAAGTTTGTGCTGAATTTTTATTTTTATGCATATATAGCAAGAAAGGAATTAAACCTTCTTTCAGTAATAGTTGGATTTGTTCTTGTTCTCCTCATATTTTCATTCACTGTGCTGTGCTTAGAAATCCTTTATTGAGTTAAATAGCCTGGGAGGAATTAAAATCAGAACAAATGCTAATAACCTTGCTCAGAGAAAACAAATAATGTTACCCCTTGTTCAGATCAAATATAAAATCAATTTAAACAGATTTTAAAGAGAATCCCATTGGTGTGATCAAGCTAAAATATCTACTTTTTAATCTCACAAATCCATATATTTGATACTAATGTACTCTTTGTGCAAGTATTTAATTAAATTTTCTGGAGAAATAACTAGAATTTGGAAGCTATTTTCCAGTTTCCTAAAAGAAAACTGTAAAAATTTCTGGATTAATGAGAAAATTGTTGTTATAAACATATTTCTACACTGCTTAATTCATTCACATGATAATTATAAGGAGCTCTGTATAACTGATATATAACAAGATGAAAGAGAAAACCTAGCTTATACACTTCTGTTACTTGAAATTTCTATTAGAAAAATTTATTTTTATTTGCTCATATAGTTTTTTATGAAATATAGACTCTGAAGTTTTGGCTGTCCTTTGCTCATGTCTAGTAACATTGTTAGATGTTACTAACTTTCAAGTGAATAAAGAAAATGAGATGTGAGATAAATTGAGTATTTATCTCCTACTTATTGCAGTTCACAAGCTAAACTATTGTGATATGTGTTATATTCTAATGCCAGTTAAACACACATCAAAAATAGGTTATATGAGCAAATGTATCAAATGACCGCAAAATAATATTTAATAATAATTACTATGTAACATAAATGCAGGAAATACATGTCATTTTTTAAAAGAATTTCTGAAAAAAATTTTTCTGAAGATTAGTCTCCAAAGATGCCTTCTAGTTAGTCTTTTTTTTTTTTTGGCGGTACTGGGGATCGAACTCAGGACCCTGCACTTGCTAGGCAGGCGCTTATTCCACTGAGCTATATCCCCAGCCCTAGTTAGTCTTATATTGATAAATATTTAACACCTGCTTTATAAAATGATTTTAACAGTTAAAAAACCCCAAGTGTGTGATTTTAGGTGATTTATGTGATGCAAACATCCCCAAGACATAGCATGACACGGGGCGGAAAGACGGATGTTCCAACATCTCTCAAGAGTCTACGTGTATGCGGGTGTTCTAAGTCGCTTAATGAAGAGCACTGCCCGCTAGTTAATATTTTATACTATAAAACTGCCTGAGATAAGTCTCCCTAAAAGGAAGAAAGTTTTATTGAGGCTCATGGTGTCAGGGTTTTCAGTCCATGTTTGTTTTTGACCAGGTGCTCTGGACGCAGAGCAGCAGAGCACAGCACAGGGAGGTGCACGTCGAAGGCGGTCTCTTAACTTTCTGCTAATGGTCATCTGAAGCAACAGTGAGAGGAAGGACTCGGAGTCCCAGCATCCATTCATGGATACATCCCACTGATGTGACTTGCTTGTGCTGTGCCTGAGTTCCTAAAAGTTCCTCCCTTCCCAGAGAGTCACGGCTAATGACAACTGCCTCTGACCCTGGAGAGGGGCGCTCTCACTCGCGCATGGTTTTGCTGTGTAGCAATGGACTGATTTCGTTGCACTCATTACGCTACCGAGTCTGACTAAGTAGCAGTGGCATAAATTAATCCACATGTTGCTATAAATTAGAGAACTGTATCGCCTCTCAGCCTTTTGGCTAAGGTCAAACGTAACTAGAAAAGTGTAAAGGCCCTTTCACACTTGTGTTTACATAATGATATCTGAAATGAGTTTCACTGTCAGTTACCTCTGACAGAGGAATGCTTTGATGAGTCACTTCGAAAAAGTTTCTTTCAGAGATAGTTATATACTGCATCTCCAGGAATTATGTTTGAAAATTAATATTAATAATTCATTATAGTTTTGTAAATTACATCAATAACAGACCAACACTACAAACATCAGGAAGTCAAGATTAGACGACTGATTGCATTGATTTTATTAACAGACCCATGATTGCATGTCCTTTTTCACCTATGTTGATATCATTTCAATCTCTTGCTATTTTAGGGCACTAGTCATAGAATAATTACTGTGATCACTTTGAAATCTTAAAGATGCAACGAATGCAACTGCAAATATTCAAATTGGGTCAGAAGATTGGGTCCAGACTCTCACCTTTAATTTAATACTGTGATTCTCAGAAGCTGTTTTATGTTTAGACTGGATGACTGTTTAGTCAGGATTAGAGAAGCCACTGAGAGTGTAAAGGAAACACAGTGCACTGAGTGTCATCAGGAACTTATTAGACTTGGCAGAGCTGGCAGAGGAAACAGAAGCTTCAGCGCTGAAGCCCTCAGTCTGAAGTGCTCAGGTGGACAATGCTCAAGAGCCGGGAAGTGGCTCCATTTTCTTAACATTTTAATTTGGAATAACTATGCAAGCGAAAAATTTGCACAAAATTGTACCCATAGCTTGGTTTTCCTTCAGGGAGTGTCTACTAATGAGCTGCACATTTATCATAGAGTTGTTAGAACAGCGAAGTCAATACTGATGGAGAAGTAACAACTGATGTACACATTGTACTCCTAGTTCACTCGTTTTCTTACTAACTTGTCCTCTCAGAGCGGAGTTCTGCGGAGGGCTCCGCCTCACGCCGCTTTCGTCATGTTTGCTCAGCCTCCTTCAGGGTTCACGACTATGGTCTTTTCTTTTGTGTGTGAGACACTGTCATTTAACCGGACGGAGCTGAATGGCCTCAGTCTATGTTCTCCTAATACATGCTTGAGGTCACACACACACTGTGAGCAAGGTGACCACGGAGCGGGGTCACACGCTTCCTCCTAGTCTACACCAGGCATGCAATCCTGGTAAACATAACTGTATTTCCACTCTAAAAAGTCCCAGAGAATCAGCCACCAACTGCTTGAGCTTGCACAAGTGAAACACTGGCTTGTAGTGGGTCATCAAAGAGCAGCTGTTAGTATCGTGTCTGCCCACAACTAAGACTTTTATGCTTCAAAACATCACTTATTCTGACTTCTAAAAACCATGCATGCTTCTCTTTCTATACTTCTAACCCTTCATCCATTCAAAGATTCCTCAGTAAGTCTTGGTCACTTATAACTATAGTCTGCCTAAATGGATTGAGATGTATACAAGTTATGATTATGGGATATATTTAACTGAGTTAGAAAAATAAAGTTCCTACAATTATCAAGCAAGTTACTCACTACTAAAAATACTTATAATAGTTTCCTCATTGTTCATTGTCTGAATTTTCCAATTATCATGGGCCCCTCTATTGTAATGTATACACACACATATGTGTGCATATATAGCATTTTGTAGTAAAACTATACTTACTGATATACTTTGCTCATATTAAGAGAGAATGTCCTGGATACATGGGAGAGCCTGAAGTGCCAGATACTCAGGAGACTGAGGTGGAAGGAACCCTATGAATTTATAATGTAGCAGATCCTGTCTCAAAAAAATAAAAATAAAAAATAGACAAGATCACAGAATGATTTGCATTATATCACACACATAATTTTACTGCTTAATGTTTTTGATAGTCTAAGAGGCGATATTTCTACCCAAAGGTTAGAACCCATGAGCTGTGGGAGACCCCTACCAGGGCACATCCACAGTGGAAAGTGTTGGTGAACACTGATGACTGCTCTGTCACATTTCTGATTGGGGAAGTCAGAGCGCTGGCATAAAAATAAATCTATTGCAGGGTACTGAGCATGCCTGTACAAGGAGCAGATAGTCAGGTGCTGAGCCCCTTCTAGGAATAACACCCAACTAGTTCCCAGTGATTGCTCTGTCCTAGTGCTACTGCTTAGTAGAAGATACTAGAAACCCACAGTATTGCACCATAAAACTGCACTGTGTCCCAGCACCACAATGGATAGAAGATCTAAGGCCCTGCAGGAGGGTTGTTCTTATTTCTGCTTGACTAAAACTGTATTTAACTGCAGGGATTCTGGGTAAAGAGACCATTCTTCTTTCTACCTTTGGGTAGCAAACTCCAAGATGCACTGAGGGTATTTTGAAAGCAGCTGAGAGTCTCCAGGGGACACATATGCCCCCCACCAAGGAATCTGTCTTCAAGTACTATGCTACTTGAAGACAGGAGTTGCTGCTGCTGTCACAACCCCTAGGATGGGATTGAATGTGAGCTGCTCCATGAGATCCCAACTGCAGATGTCTCAGGAAGAGCTGGCCAATTTGAATGTGATTTGAGAGAGATCTTCAGAGACTCAGGGAGTTTTCCTTTCCAGCAGCAAGTTTCCAAGAGGAAAGCTGGCATTTAGCAGTAAAAAGTAAATGAATAAAAAAGATGAACCTCCAGGCAGAGAGGTCTGACATTTCAGAGTGTGCAGAGGGCTTTGGTGATTGTCAGCCTCACAGTGGTGTGTGAGAATACAAACACTGCTGTTATTAAAGGTTTCATCGTGTTGACTCTCAGGAGCCTCAGGAGCTAAACAAGCAGATAACATTGTACTATGTAGGAAATTCAATTGTTTGTTTTGGTATTAAAAGTAGCATTACATGATATTTCCTTCTATTTATCATATTAATCAAAATGAATATACATATGATATTCATTGACTTTCTTCCCTAGATCAAGTCTATCATTTATAATTCCCATCCCAGGGTACTGTGCTACTGGAAGACTATTTTCTACATCTCTTCTTTGCTTATGAACCCAGCTTTACTTGAAGGGCTCGGCTCCCTTCATCTTGCTCTTGAAATTGTTGCTAACAAAATTTTCTGTCTTCCCAAATGGGATTCTATTCTAGTTCCCATGTGAAGATGGAAACTTTTCTGATTTCCAGTGCAGCCCCTAAGTTCGGATTCTTCAGCTCAGCCCTCCCCGAGTGCATGGCTCAACACGTCACATGGATGTTGGGTCCTCAGACTCTGTCAGTCATGAAATCTCTCTGGTTCATATGTCCTCAGCTCATGTGTATGCTTGGCCACGCAGTTGTCTGTCTTAGACTGTTACCATTTATTGAAAAAAAGGGTCAGTCTGGCCTTTCACAGACTCAGCCAAGTCAGGTCGCTCATTTTTCAGGCAAGGAGCATTACTGGCGTATTGTTCTCAGCAAGACTCTTCCAGTCTCTCAGAGACAAGAATGTTGGCTTCAGATACTTTGCTTTTAAAATACACAGCTCTGTTTTCCGGAAGGCTCCTTAAAGAAGGGTCTGTAACCAATTTAGAACATCCTGTACTCCCTAGCAAAGCATCAAGTGCGGATTCAAGACATTGACTGAGGGCCGTGGTAGTTCTAAAGGGCCTGGGCTAATTAAAATACTAAATACACACGAAACCCTATATTGAGTCACACACAAAATACAAAATGAATGGCATCACCTTTTTATAGAGGAATATACCTGTTTGGGTGGCCACTGTACCCTAAACTACACAAGAGCATTTTAAAGTTCTCAGTTCTTAGGATTTCAAGGAAAAACTTTTCCCACTTCCTACGGATGCACATTTTATGTTTCCTATTCTGTTCACTTCCCAGGTTTCTCTCCTTCACTTGCGAACTGTCATTTATTTCCTTAACACTCCCCAGGTCTCTTTCTAGGGATAAATCTGCAAGCACAGACCTTGGTCATGTTCTTTCTCCCTGGTTATCTGAATTGATAGTAAAACCAAAAATGAAAGAAGAAAGACTAGAAGGAAACTCTCACTCTCAAACAAACATACATGGGCACACTGCATAAGTGTATGAGTGTGCGCGCACACACACACACACACACGCACGCACGCACACACACACACACACACAAGAACTGTATGCCATCTACTGCCACATACACATGGACTAAGAGTTAAACTCTCATTGTTCATCAGTCCACTGCATGTGTACAATCAGAAGAAAATGTAAATTATTCATAATTATTATCTGCTATTTATTTCACATTACTTTTTTCATAGTATATAAAAATGTTAAACCTAATATAAAACACTCCGCTGCCAATATTGAGAAATATATGTATATACATTTTTAATTGATTCATGTTGCTTTTTACTAATTCTTATTTTCAATTTTCCATATGTCCATCAATTTTAAATACTTCTCAGATCTTGATAAAAAATGTTAAACTTGGAATGTTAAGAGGTATTCTAACATAGTTGAAATTCATTCAGAGTAATTGCTTAAATGCTCTATTTTTAAGAAAGCACAGTAAAATCTTTGTATTTCGTAGTTTGTTACTACATTGATATGATATATTGATAACATAATTTCATCATAAATTACTGTAATTGAAAAGAATATCTTAACATTATGAATGTCAGAAGGAACACAGATCAAATGGTGAACGAGAGTTATCTCTTTTTTATGGTAAGGGGGTTGAACCTAGGGCCATCACACTAAGGTTATTTCTCCCAGCTGTTTTTACTTTTATTCTAAGATAGGCTCTTTCTAAGTCAAAGTTTGTCCCAGCTGGGCACAAGCTTGCAACCCTCCTGCCTCCACCTAACTTACCATCTATGTATATGTAGAATTCCAGGTCCCCTAGGTAGGAGTTCTAAAATATACATCATCCTCCCTACTGGATTATATATTTTTTCCTATTTTAATGACAATTATGTCAAAATCCCACCATGGATATTGAACCTAAGATACATCTTAGATATTTCTTACAATTCCCACAAAGTTTTACCTGGCTGGTAATTCCTACTCAGCAGAGCTGTCCTCTCCCTTCACTTGTATAATTTGCCGAATTCTCTGCCTGTACCATTGTTGTTAGCGATCATTTTAGGCACTTCCTCCTTTTCCTTCTCTTGCTCCTGCTCTCGGAGTGGCTTCTTGGATGGTTCCTGGTTTCTCATGGCTTCTGGACACCTAGTGCAGTTTGCTCCAGGTGATGTCTACCTGGAAAATGTCCCCTGATCCTGCAGTATGTGCTTTGTCCATTTTGGGACTGTAGCCCTGGGGTGCTGAAGGCTTTGTGTAGGTCTCCAAGAGACCAAAGAGAAAACCCATAAATTGCTTTAGTGAGAGATCAGGTTTACTCAGTCTAACTAGCCAGCACGAACAGGGAGGCAAAAGTTAATTACAACTCACCCTAGTGGGAGGGTACACAGCAGGTGTAAATGGGTGTGGCAGCACTTCCTGGAAGAATTCTCCAGGAGGGACATACAGGTCAATGACCTCTCTGGTCAAAATCCCATTGGGGGTGGGGTATGGAAATCAACACTCACCATCCCAAATCCGTGAGAGGCACAAGCTAGTCAGTAAGTAGAGGATGGATGAGGCACTCATAAGCAGCAGCTGTAGACTACTACAGAGAGGGATTCATGGATTAGTCTATGCAGCGAGTACATCACTAGCTTTACCAGTGCCATCTATGTCTGGCAATCAAAGGAAAGGCTGAGCTGGCATCCAACAGGAAGGAAGCTCTGCAAATGAAACCAGCTACCCCATTCCCAGTATCCTTCAGAGGTCACCAACGGAGACCTTTGGGTCCGTGTTCTCTTGGAATGACCCTGGCCTTGGCAAGAGCTTGGAAACAGAAAAGGAGTGCTTCAAGGACGTTGGCTCCACGGGGTCCTGCTTTTTTTGCTCACGAACAATAGAGCCCAGTGTCCCCCAGACCTATCCTTTATGTCACAATGTAAGAAATGGGCAAATTCCACTCTCCATGTAGGGGGCGGTAATTTACATACCTGGACGGGATGATTAAAAATTTGTATCTTAATTCTCTGACTTTGTGTCTAGTTTTTCTGTGCTTTGCTACTAACTGTATTTAGGGATAGACTTTAGAAGGAGGTGACGAACATTAAAGAAGCTTGTCAAGTGGGCTCGTAATGCGATGGGGTTGGTGCCGTTATAGGAAGAGACAATTTATCAGTGTCCTCCCTCTTCTCTTCTCCAGCAGGGGCCATGTGAAGACACAGCCCGGGATACTCCTGCACACTAGAAGAGCGCCCTCACCTGGATGCCAACCAAAGAACCTAGACTTCCAAAGTCCTTAAAGGAAACAAATTTGTATATTTAAGGGAGAAAGAAGGAAAGGAAAGGGGAAAGAAAAGACAGAATAGAAGGAAAAAATGGAAATATTGTAAATAAGAAGGGGAGTGGAATGGGGAGAAGGAAAAATCAAATTATATCATGTGCAGATACAAATTCCCTACGAAGAATGTGATCGTTATGTATGTCAAGTGTACCAACAAAGTTAATTTTAAAAAATCAAGCTATCCAACTTTGTTATTAGCAGAGTTAAGCAGATCATTATATGATTAATATATGTGAGCTTTAATTTGAAAATATCCTGTTAATAGGATAGGTGTGAGTTTAGGAATATTTTTTTTGTTTAAATTAACTTTAAAATCTGTGTTATAATTTGGGTGAAAAATGCCTCATTTGAGGAATCAAGCAGATTAGATGACAGTTTATGTACTTGAAAACTATGTATAAATATCTCCTAGACTGAGAGTATGCACTTACTATATTTTATAGATGAAAAGTAAATAAAATAGGTAAAGGTATGCTTTTAAATGAGTTCTAAAATGTGTTATTAGAAAAATGAGCACAATTATTAATGCATCTCCATCCGTAGAAACATAACAGCTGAGGTGATGTTAACATAGTCATTTAAGTGTAATTTAAGTATCTGGTGTATTTATTGATACTTACAGAACTTAATGAACCTACTACCAAGGTAATTTCTGTCATGAGTCAATGTTCATCCTTTCATTTTTTAGGCTCATTTAAGGACTCTCTAGTCTTCACTTACCATGAAGATATGTATTACGCACAACAGGGGAGATAAAATACACGTAATGATGCTGGGATCTCAAATGGGTTGCAATTATTCTGAACAACATCCAAGCATATTGGAAGCGGTGTAGACAGACAATCACGTGAGTGTAAAAGTCAAGTTCAAAGTCTTGGGTGGGCATAAAACTGAGAAAATTAAAAACACATAACCATCAATAACAAAACTGGAGGAAACAATTTAAAGTGCCTGGTCCAGAGCTCTGGAGGGCAGGAAAGAAGTACATTTGTACTTTAGACAGGCTGGGAGAAGCCAGATATTGGAAGATAGGGAAAAATTTTAATGATGCAACTTACTAAGACATCAGTGGGAGGCATGAGCTTTTGTTTTGTTTGTTTGTTTGTTTGTTTGGGTTACTGGGGATTGAACTCTGGACCTTGCACTTGCCAGGCAGGCACTTGTGCCACTGAGCTATATCCCTGTCAATTGGGAGCATTTGAGAAGTTTTACTCAGCAATATTTTCAAATTTAAATGTTACCTTCTGCAGCTAATGGCATTTGGTGCCTATGAGATGACACTGAAAGGAGATGAGCCCCTCCAGAACCATTGGAATAGGACAGGGAAATCCATCAACTTTTGTGTAGGAGTGCAGAGAAGTACCTAAGAGATCAGATTAGTGCACATGGCCAAAACAGCAAGACATTTAAATAGATTACTAGCAAATAGTCTGACTAAGCAACTGTGCGTGTTGTAGTTTCTGTCTCTAAGAAAATAAAAACACAAAAGTATCAAGTGCCCAGCAATTAATTTAGTGTCATGAACTCTTATGATATTTAAAATGTTTAATTGACAGTTTATTTTTCATATCATATGTTATGATTGATACATTGTGTCAACTTGGGGAGTGTAGACGTTTGACTGAGTGACTCAGCAGGAAACCAGGGTGGTTACTTTGCACACATCTTGAGCCTGTGGAAGACGAGGGCATGGAGATAATGTGAGTGCCTCATGCCCCCTGGGTGGGGGAAGCCTGTTTACAGTGTAAGGGAGGGAAAAGGGCTGCTTGCCACCATTCCTCCCTTTTGCTAGTTGTTGTTGCTGTTTTCTGCTGCCATGAACTGTTGCCCTCTGTCATGTGCCACTCTGCCCCAGAGCCAGCAAAGTATGGACTAAAACCCCCACAAACTGTAAGCTAAATAAACCTTTCCTTCCTTCATTTTGGGTGTTGGGTATTTTGTCTCAGCAACAAGAGAAAAGTAGCCAAGACATCATGTCTTAGCCTAACATGGACAATGAAGGATGCCAGCCTGCAGTCATGTGCTGCATACTGATGGCCTGGGTAGAGGGACAGGAGGTAGGGGTGTATTCCATGGTAACACTGCAGCTGTCCTAGTGTGTGTGCACATCTATGCAATGTGCACCCAGGGAATCTGCCCAGTGATGCCTTCCTCAGAATGTATCCCCTTGTTCAGTGTGCCAGAGTGGGGCAGCTCCTCCCCCTGAAGCCTTCACTGAGAAAAGCTACTTGTCCTTTTCTGTGGCGGGAAGAGTAGTGTTCCCTTTAAAGATTCGCACGTGACTCCAGCTCCCCACACCTGACAAAAAGGACTGTGCAGATGTCTGTAAGGAAGTGAAAGGTGGGGAGAATACCCTAGGATGCACAGGCTGGCCCAGTTAGTCTCGTGAGCTTTTCCACTTAAATATAATGTCAGTTGCATCAAAGGGTGAGGGGACAATGGACAGGATCAGACAAACTCAGTGCTTTGGAGGGCTGTGATATAAAAAGTGGGGATGGCTCCTAGGAGCTTACCAGGCGGGGTGCCATAGTGTCCTCCAGAGATTGGAAAGATCAACACAGGCCTCAAAGCATCTTGGTTTTGGCCAGGCAAGAACAATCAGGATGTCAGAGACACAAAACAAGATGTTAAGTTCACGATGATTGAAATGCTTAGTGGGTGATAATTTGCTGGAAAAGCAAAAGAGAATCATTTCAGATTTTTACAATGAAAGAAGGATGCTGCTGTAATAATTATCCAAAAGTTCTAAGCAGTTCGAGGGTCTTGCCATGGGAAGAAATCAGAATTTGTTGAGCATAGGAGAGAGAGACACACACAGAAAAAGAGACAGAGACAGAGAAACAAAGAGACAGAGAGAGAGATGGAGAAACAGTAAGATCACTAACAAAAGAGGGCCCCTCACAGAGCATTAGTGCAACTAAGGTTTTAAGGACTCTTTCTTTAAAGGCTCAGAATGAAGTAAGGAGTTTAGCAGAGAAAACCTAAATTGCCTCAGTGAATACTAAATCTCTATGACCAAGTTATTAATAAATGCCGAAAAACCTAAAGATTTTGCTGATCCTAGTCAGAAACGAACTAAAGATCTGGTTATCAGAAAGTGAAAGAACAGAGACACGTTATGTAGTGGCACATGCTGAGCAGGACTGTCCTACATTGTTTCTTCAGAAGAAACTGTAAGAGAAGAGGAGGTATTCAGATGAGAAATTTCTGAGATCATTGAAGGTGCGATTTTATTCTTCTTACTGCTTAGTGCAACATGTGAGAGGGAAAAGGCAAGTTATTGTGTTGTTTGTGTTTTGTTGAATACATAGCTGATAAAGGTAAATGTCCCACTATGGCAGATTTAGAGTCTCTATGACCTCCTTTATATGAGTAAGTTTGCACATATTTAACTATGTAACTAAAGAGGACCCTATTGGACATGTATGGCAAAGAAGTATTTACGGCTGGTAATTCTAAACACAAGGACCTGGCTTCACATTTTCTAAACTGGCAAAGCCAAATAGATCCCCTTGTGAGGCACTGCATTTCCAGTATGGGATTGAACACCTGATCTGCAGAAACATTCAGCTTTCAAACAAAATAGAGAAGTAATTCAAGTTTACCTCTCCTCAGTCCAAACTAGAATTGTTGCCAATTATAACCTCCTATCAGGCTTCACAGAACCCTCATGGATTGACTTGAGCCTCTCATAACCGAAGTATCCATTGAAATACATTAAAAAGATTTATTTGTGCAAAGCTGAGGGTTCCTGGAAACAAATAAAAGAGAGCCTGGCCCTTGGGAAGTCAAAATAACACATGATAAAGAGAAAAACTAAACAAGAATAGATAGGAGAAAAAGATTTAAGAGTTTGCATAAAAAGATCAATATGTCCAACTTTTTAATTTAAAGTTATAAATCAAAGTTTTCCATTGAATTGCTTTCTCCCCAAAATGTATGTGAAGAGCTGATCCCTGATCCTTGACAATCTTGGCCTTATTTGCAAATGGTCCTTGCACAGAAGATCAAATTTAAGTGGAATCCTGAGGATGGGCCCCAGGGCAAGGTCTGGGGCTGTTGTCTTTGAATAAAAAGGAAATTTGGAGGCAGCAGCAGAGATGTAGATGGGAGACTTGGTGAACAGTAAGCAGAGAATGTCATGGGAAGATGTAGCTTTGAATGACATATCTAAAAGCCAATGACTGCAATGCATGCTGGATCCCACCAGAACCATGGAACTGATTCTTCCTCACATCCCTTCCCCTAAAACAACCTTGCCAACACTTGAATTTTGGGCTTTACCTTCCAGAATTGGGCCATAATAAAATTACATTACTCATTATATTTATCTCACTTAGTTTCTGGTATTTTTTCAAGCATCCCTAGAAAATTAATAAGGTTGAAACATTTCTCCATTTGATTGCCTGTTGAATTAAGAATTTATGTTTCTTTATTTTTAAATGCTAACTAGTTCTTCCATATCTACAGTCCCACAAGAATTTTTCTAATCATTGATTTCTAAATTTTTCTGATGATTATTTTCCCAATTCTGAATACCGCAGCAAAGTTCTATTTAATGGTATTATTTTAAATGGTATTTATTAATACCTTGCTATGTAAGATGTGTAATTAACACATACTGCCTTCTCTCCTTTGTCTTCATCAAAATCCTATCCATATATCACCAAGGTCTGGCATGTGTTACCAGAGTAGCTTCAACATGAACTGTTTCAAAGTACTTTTCTTCCAACAGCTCAGGCCACCTCAGCTACCAAGGTTTTTACTCTTCCTCTTACCACTCCTCCCTGTCCTCTGCTGCTTCTATTTCCTTAGCAATACATGCATTTTGCTTTCCAAAAATTAGGTACAATTATAATGCAATGTCTTCTCAGTTTTCATTTCTGCAAATGAAATTAAAAAAAAAAAAAAAATATATATATATATATATATATATATATCACATCAATATCCTGATTAGTGCAATTTTAAAAGTGAAATTTTTGTGGAAATATTAAAATTTTTGTGGTTTGATAGAGCTAGCAAATAAATCACAAGTGAGTCTAGCACTGAGGCTATGTGGGGTCAAAGCTCAATTTAAAATGTGAAGAGGGGATGAAGCAGGAGGAGAGAGTGAAAAAAGAACTACAGTGTGTTACGTACATCTGCCAACACCCTCCAATGAATGTAGACCTTATGCACTGCAAATATGGATTAATAACAATAACATTCAAACACAAAATAATGTAATTTTGATGTGTACACACAAGTACATAATGCACTTGGCAATTCATGCAAATTTAATTCTTAGTTCAGAATGAGTTATAATTTATTTTTACCTTTAGGAAATATTTCTTCATCATACTGAGCTTCCCAATTACCTCAAGTGCTTCAAGTTGGCTTCTGAGTATGGTGACTTTCAAATGTCCTCTAATCTTTGGTGCTTCCGGCACCAGTTTGTCTCCAGCTCTGCTCAGCCAGAGTCTGCATCATTCTCTTTATTGTGGTACAGAAGGGTCAGGCCACTTCCACCTCCCAACTTGTTGATTCTCACTTCTCCACACACCCAGACAGCATCTATGGACACATGGTTATTTCCCAATATGGAGATATGGCCCAAATATATGACCTCATGTATGTGTGCAGGGATGATGGATTGATATGCTGTGTAATTCAAAAATAATTTGTAGATCTGGAACTTAGGGTTCAGATTGCTTTAATTTCCACAGGAAATGAAAACACTTATATTTTATTACTTGATTTTATATATGATATTTCAAAATGGCATGCAAACTGCATTGTGACATTCTGAATTATCAGTAACAAAGGTCTATGTTTGGAACTCATCTAAAGATACAGAGAAATGGAGAGGCTTGTGCACTGTAAGTGGGGACATAAATCAGGGTGGAGTTTGCTCAAACATTTAAAAGTAGGCAAAGCAACCCCACTTCTGGTCACAATTATTTTAAATGAAATAAAGAAGGCCAGGTGGATGAATACAGAATCCTGTCACTCAAATATGGAAACTAAAAACAGCTGATCTTATAAAAGTTGAACATACAGGGGTGGTGACTCAGTGCAATGTTGCAGTTAGGAAAAAGATGCTCTGGTATGTTAACACACAGCAGGATGACTATAGTTAGTGATAATGTGCTTGTGGTGTATTGACAACTGATGGTAAACTTAGAAGCCCCAGCTGAACTGAGTAAGCATGGGGCTGGGTTTGGGAGGCCCCCCTGTGGACTGTTGCCAGTAGCATAAGAGGCAGAACTGGAGAAGAAAAAAGGCTGTTGGGAGCATAGAAAGGTTGTTGGAAGCTAACAGAAGCTGTAAGGATCCACTGGTTCCTTTTAAGCAGCTTGTCATGCTGGCTTTCCTAATCAACTTGGCTGTTTCCATACTCAAAGGAGCTTGGCATCTTGCTGGCACTGAGAATAGCCTCGGTTCACTTTGGGGCGTTTTGGTCCTCACTTTGAGCATTGCTTCCTGGCTATGGAGGGGAAGATGGTACACAGCTCAGTCTCCTGAAGAAGCTTGTCATGTTGGCATTCCTGATGGGAACTCAGCTTTTCTGATCATTGGAGGAGCTCAGGACCTCACTGTTGCTGAGGATGGCCAGGGTGCCATTTGGGGTAGCTGTGGTTTTACTTTGTGCATTGCTTCCTGGTTCCAGTGCAAATCTCTCAGCCTGCTAGTACATATCCTTCATCCCACTGGCACAGACTTCCTAGATTCCACCACTAACCTTTGGGTCTTCCCAGTGCAGATCTTTGAAACAGGCCTGCATGAGATGTTATTAGGAGCTCTAGGCTTGAACTTTTGGAAGGCATTGGTATGAGCTCTAAGTCTTCAACTGGACTCGTGCAGGACATTATCATGGGATCCAGGCCCTCAGCTTGATTCCTGGTCTATAGTGTGTGGACAGATATCCTGCACTATACTATATATGATACTCTGGGTGACTAATATACTCTTATGAAATATGTGTCCTGTATTATATTGCTCCCCTTGCAATATCCCCTAAACCATGATAGTACTGTATACTTCAGAAATTAGAAAACAATAGTTTGAATGTTTTCACCATGGGTAATTGATAAATGTTTAAGGAGACAGACACAGTGAACCTGATTTAAATGTTACTCAGTATTTACATGTAACAAAGTATCTCTTAGCACATTTTTTAAGTATCAATCAACAAATGCAATTTAAATTAAATAAACAGAAAAATTACATTCTTGAAAAATCCTACCCCTAACAGCTAACTGATTCAGGGATATTTTATGTTACTTTAAAATATGCTAGCATATTAGAATCATATTATCATTTCATTCAGTTAACCTAAAATATTATCAAAATTAAGCAGCTTCAACTAAAAGAAATACACACACCTCAGAGTAGCAGCCACACACACATGTACACACAGATATGCAACTTCTTTCTTCCTTCTGATGAGGTTTTCAAGTTAGACATGTGTGAAGAAAGTACTGCAGCCTGCACTTGGGCAACCTCTCCTCAAGCTAGCAGAGAATCAAGATCAGAGGGAGAGCAGATAACCCTGGATCTGGAGAGGTAGACACCTGCAGAGCAAACATGAGCTGAGTGTGGCTTTCAAGAGGTGGGAGCAACAGGGCATTGCACACACCAGCAAGGATACTCTAGAAGTTTTGAAAGCTTTATAAATGCCTAGTGCGTGAAAGCATGAGGGTGTGGGAGCTACAGGCACTGGGGTCTGCATCCACTGAACATAGTCCTTCAAGGTCTCCAGGAAGTACTTGCGGGGCACTGTGGAACATGAGGAGAAACCTCACAAGCAGCAGGCTAAGGAAAGCAGCATTTTCCAGAGTCTGCAATCATATATTTGTTTATACATCAGAGGAAAAAACCATCAAGAGGTTTTTTTTGCAAGAGGAGGGTAAGAAAACAGCAGTGACAAGAATGAAAGGAAAAAAAATGGTCAAGAACTGTTCCTAAAATGTGTACCTTTGTGCATGTGCTGCAGTCAGCTGGCAGAGGAGCTAAAACAGAGTCGGTGCCTTAAACTGGGCTGCTCTTGGCATTTTTCAGTTAAGAGTGAGGGAGGTTTGGGAAGACCACGCTCTGCAGAGAGCGACTCCAAGAACAGCCTGAAGGGGAGGTTTAGCGAGAACACTAAAACACGTTCTGTTCTCTTGTTCAGCACTTCGCTTCTGCTGTGTGTCGAAGGAGAGAACTGCAAGCAAAAGTCCTCACTGGAGAAGGGCTCAGAGTGGACACTGACACACAGGGTGACTCAAGATCACACGGGAAGCCAACTGGAAGCAAACCAATTCATGAGACACAAATACTCATTTTAAAGGCCTCACACCAGGAACCACACACACCTTGCACACACGTACACACACACACACACACACACACACACACACACACACCTCCTGGAATCAATATGCAAATGCAGTCACATACTAGGAAAAGATTAGAAGACAAAATGCGTGAAGTCACTCAAAGTGCGTGCACTGACTGGAAGATGTGATGTGCTGAAGATGATGCTGACTGTCCACTTGATCCTTCGGGTTAACATTACCCCAGTCAGAATCTCAGCAGAAACCTAGCAGGTAGAGAAAGACTTATTCAAAATTTCATATGAAAAGCAATGGAGTAAAAGCAGACAGAACAACCTTACAAAATAACAAAGTGGGTGGAATAAGAGCACACAGTTTTGAAATCTACTATAAAGTCCCAATAAACAAACGAGCAGTAAGAGTAGAGAATACGCCTTGAGTAGAGTTTAGAAAGTATATGAATTTCAGTATTTCCTCCAATGGTACAGAGATTAATGAGAAACTTCATAAAAATGTGTGATAAATTAGAACGACAGATCCGAATCCAGTATGCATATGAGAGCCATTGTTGAACTGCTCCTGTCCTGTATGGGGACGCCCCACATCATTTCCAGTGGTTTTTGTTACTTGTTATACTGTCTCTGATTGTCTGATCAGTCTTCCATTCTCATCTAATGAACTGAGCAACTTCCTTGAAGATAACCGTATGTAATTTAGCAACCATTGTAAATTCCTATCATTTTGTCTTGAGGTTATGTATCATTTTTGTTGTTTTTGTGTGTTTTGAGTTTGTCTCCATTGTTGTTTTGTCAGTTTTTAATTTTTAAAATAAAAATGTATGATAAATAATTCCAGATATTCTGGCCCTGTGGTCCAGATAGGCCCAAGGATATTCATTGTGATGCGTACCCTGGGGACACTGTAACAGGTTGTCTGTCTGTTAAGCTGCCCATATTTGAAGCCTCCTGCATTATCTTTTCATCTAGAAATTATTTATTCTTTAATCAACAGGGAATTCATTTCATACTGTTTAAATTCCACAATAGCAAGTTTCATAAAGACTTCCAATACTGCTATTTAGAACTAAACTATCCCTTCAGAAACATAGATGTATGAAATATTTTATCAATATATGTGGAATTCTCTTCATTTTCATTTGTGTAAAACTACTTATCTGCTACTGTTTTATATATGTTATATATATATATATATATATATTTTAGTTATTTATCAATACATCTATAAGATATAGTAAACACTTGAAGAACCCATTTGTTTGAATATTAGGTTGAAGAAAAGGAAATGACCTTTGACTTGAATTAGATTGAGTGTATCTACATTATTTTTTAAAGTAAAAATATTTTTTCTTTATACAGATTTAACACTACTGAGAAAAGAGAACGTTCAAATTTTTCAAGTTTCACATTAATTTTGGACTGTAAACACTAATATTTTTATCTAGACCTTTTTAATATTTTAAATGAATTTTATTTATGATATTTTACTTATTGGTAATTTCAAAATATTTTGATTTAAAATTAACTGATGCATATAAACATAAACATTAAACATATTTATACAGTATCATGTGCCTTTGCTTTGCATGCATGGAGGGTAACTGGGTGAATATTATAAAGACAGCAAACTATGCTCTTCAAAAGACTAGAAGAAAAGGATTTTGCATGTTTTCACTATAAATAAATGAAAACTGTTATATCATGTACATTTTAAATGCTAAAGTTGAATGTGTTAGGACAGTGTCTTCCCACTTTGTCTCATATATAATATGAAAACTTCCTCTGAGAGTATGATTTCATTAACTTAAAACCTAATTTAATAATGTAAAAGCTGATTAAAATAATTTAACTTTTTCTCATTCTTTACCTTTTGAATCATATTAATTTTTCAATGCATTTTTTTAGAGCAGAGTATACTTATTAGGGGAAAGAAAGCTTCTGTCTGAGAGACAGAAGGGGACTTGGGTTGCCACAATACATTTTTAAATTTAACAGAAAGTAGAATTTAATGGACATAGCCTGATAACCACTACATCTCTAGGTTATTGTGTAGTAGTTTTACATAACAACAAAATATGTACTATTTAAATGTTAGTGTATTGAAAATAGCAAATTGATTCTTGAAATATTTATGATGAAATATTAACGTTTAATTTTTTTCTTAAATTTTCTACTGCAAATGCATACTTAAATAAATAAGGCATGTGACACTTTTTATAAATCAATACCCATCAGTTAAAAACTTTATTTTTTATGTTCGGATCACTTGATAGACTGAAGTAATTACTACATTTATTTATTTATTTATTTTTACATTTATTTTTAATGTTGAAAATAAAAATTGTTGTTTTCTTAAAATCAACTAATTACCTGTTATTGTTCTATGGGACATAGAAATGTTTTTGTTCACAAGTACATTTGTTGCAAATACAAAAAGGTTTAATCACTCTGCTTCATAAGGCTAATAACAGGATGCCAATTACAAGAAATTCTGTAGACTAAACATTTTATTAAAACAGATATTCAAATTAGATATTTCAATGTGTCATATAAATGAAATTTTGGGATATTACTCATGCAGTAGATGAAATGATGAAACATGGCCTTTTCCTGTTATTCACTCACTTATTGATATGGACAGCGAATATGACATTATGTTAGTTTTCATAGGCCAAACTGAGTAAAAGAGAAAGAAGAAGGAGGTGAGACAGTAATACATGCTGTAAATGCATTGCATGTGGTATTTTTCACAAACTTTTACAAGTTTTCATGGTTAGAATCCAAAATGTCCTTTAAAGGCTCATTGTGTTGAATACTTGGTCACCAGGGGAAGGACGCCATGGAAGTCATTAGATAACGAGGCCTAGTTTCTCTTTGCTGAGTCAATAGTTGAATGGGCTGTTAGGGAGTAAGGCCTGGTTGGAGGAAAGAGGGGTGTGACAGATAAAGTGGTCGACTTGCTTCCTTTGGGGCTTAATTTGCTTGCTTGCTTGCTTGCTGGACCTCTGTAGCCCTGGGTGGGCTACAGAGGCATAAGCCTGGGTTCTGCATCTGTTTCCTGGCCTCTTTTTCAGTGGCACTGTTGCCCTGCTCTCCTTCCTGGCCAGGACTGCTGAGCAGTTATCTCTGCCACATTCTTCCCCATGACTTTTCTCTTTGGAGCTAGCAGACCATCACCTAAACCACTGAAGCTGTGGCCAAATTAAACTTCTTTTCTTCTACATTGTGGGTGCCTGCTTTGTGGCCCAGCAACAGAAAACTGCCCAGTGCAAGAGGTGAAACCTGGAAGAATAGACCCTGTCCCCAGCCCTTCTTCTTTCCCTGTCCCCTGGCCTCCGTGGGGTGAATCATGCCCTGTTACCATGATTTCCCACCTCAACGCAGACCTGAGAGCAATGCACTCCCTGACCATGGACCAAAAACTGTGAAACTGGAAGCTCAAATACACTTTTCCATCTTTAAGTTGTTTATCTCAGATACTTCATCACTTCAAGCATAGCTGGCTAACACATGAGCAATGAACAGCTATTCTAATCAACATACATGCAATGCTAAAATTGTTTAGGTCAGGGACTGTCAGTATTCTGTCAAAAACAGTCATTTGTTTTAGGCCCTGTGACAAAACTAAGGAAACAGAAATCCTTTACAAAATCTTTAGTTTCAAGTATACTTGATCTAACATAAATAGAATATTGATAGTTATAATTCTTTTTGTATTGTGTGTGAAGGGCCAGTTTCTAACACTAATCTTCAACATAATAACAAAAAGACAAAATGTGACCTGTCATTCATATATTATGTACATGTATGAGCATTTATTAAATTGTACCCTCATGTAACTGTTTTGAACTATTCTTGCCATATTTAAATTAATTTAATCATATTTACACAATGATTAATTGCCACATAAATAGAACTGTAGTTAATAATATCTATCAAGATACCACTTAAAAGTTTTCAAAATCCTGGTTGAAATAAATAAAGGAAAAATTATTTTGGTATTGTTTTTCTAGTTCTGGTATTTTTCATTTTTTTGACTAAGTGTATACTAAATGTAAATATACTGGAAAAAAAAAGTAAATATACTGGAGAACTGAAATTTTGCCATAAATTAAAGGCAAATACTACTTACATATAATATATAAAGTACATATGCAAGTATTACATGTACTTTATATATTATATGTACTTTATACATATAATATTTACATATAATATATAAAGTACAATTTTATGTAATACATGGTTGCACAGACATATATGTTTATTTATATGTACAAATGTACGCTATACATTTCTTTTATAAATAGTAGTCTTTGATGAAATAAAACAGTTCCAGATGAAACTAATCTTTACAATTTAACATAATCGACTTCAAAATTCATACATTGCTAATATAAATTTGTGCATAACAATCTGCATAGGTACAAGATTTTTATTTTTCTCTGTTTTAAAATGTTCCCTAGCGAGATGAAAATAATGTCTTGTGTTTAAAGTAAATGATAACATTTCCTGTTGAGACAAATGTGAAACAGCTTTTCTTTGACTTGAAGAATTTTGACTATTGTATAAATTTTCATTTTGTTAAATGCTCCATTGTCACCTTAGATGAAGCAAATTAATTTCCTTGTATTTCCTTTATTAAGTCAAATTCCAAAAACACAGTTAGGAAATGTAAGTGCCCTTGTTGTCAAGGGTGCTAGAGCGATCTATTTCCTTTGTACAGAAAATATATTTAATCAGCCTGATGTTGGAAACCAAGCATGAAATAAGAAACCAGATAAAATGGAAAAGTTTTGTTTGATGCTAAGCTACTTACACATCCACAATTCCCATTCATTTACAATTCAGAAAAGTATATTTAAATAAGAATCCAACAAGAATGCATCATGCAGTAAGTCTCTCCGTCTTCCCTTGGATTATGACTCAGGAAAATGCACTCTATAGATGTGACAGGAATATAGGGACTCACAGAAGTACTGTGAAAAGCTGTGACTACATGTACAAGAACAGCGGATAAAAGGTTTATGTTTTCAGGAGTCAAAAATTAACACTAAATATAACTTTGTGTATTTCTCAGTTTTTTATGTGAAGAACAAAAAAAAAAGGCTCAGGAACAAAGACAATTAAACTATACATTTATAGAGACCAAGATAATTTGGGAGTAGCAAAAAACATTTGTCTTGATTTTAATATTTTTAAAGTAATTAGCCTAGGAAAATTAGCAAGATGCTTGGGAAACTTTTTCTCAGTGCAAAAAATCAACTACAGAAATAGCACATTTTGAATTAAATATCAAATTTAAAATCAAATATCAAATTATCAAATATTGAAATATCAAATTACTAACAATGGGTGGTGATGATTCACCATAAAAAGCATTTTCTTGCTGAATATCTTTATTGAATTATTCAAAGTTTTTAAAAAGATTTATCTAGTATAGAAAAAACATTCCTCAAAATTTTGAGTAAGAACACATTAGGAAAAATATAAGTACTATTGCTTCTTTTTGGTAGTGTTTTGAAATAAATGATGAAATTATTTTGTCAAAGTTTCCAAGCAGGTATTGTGTGGGTGGAAATGTGGTGGGGCATACATACATATGGGTGATAAAGACATTGAATTTTATCAAATTTCATTTTATTTAACAGTGAAATGCTTAGATGAATGTAACATGGTGCAAAATGTTCTGTCATAGTATTCGTCTCATCCCCAAGTTAAATAAATAAAATTAAAACATAATTCTTATCAATAGATTGTGTTCAATATTTTTCCTGTTGACATAGTTTTAGTACCATAGGCTGAGCAAGACTAGATTTTTTAGGAAAAAGGACATATAATGTAGGGGACTGAATTAATCAATACATTAATTTATCACCGCAAAGACTGACACTTATGCAGCCCACTCCTTTATTCATTAGTTTTCATCCATTTTATGCTTTATCTGTTTTCTGCAAATGTCTTCAGTTTTGCCTGCCCACGAGTGTGTTTTGTAGTCCTAGACAATGTCATGACTTGTGTGGAATTGTGGGACCAGCACAGAACAGTGCCATTGTAAGGACCCCATGTGGGTGCCCTTCATAGACACACACAAGTCCCCTGCTCCGCTTTCTTGAAATCTGAAGATCACGCGCCAAACACCTTCATATCTTTCAGCCTTGTCGTTTTAATCCCATAATATCAGTGAAATCATAAAACAGCTTCCAGTTTTGGGGTTGGCCTTCTTTCCCCATCACGTTTCTCTTGAGCTGCCGCTTGCTGCCATGGTTTTAACTTGTGATTAAAATCCCACTTTGGACTGTGGATACACCACATGCTCTCGACCCTGACCCATTAAGAAGCAGTTGGGTTCCTCCCCTATTTTAGCTATATAAATAAAGCTTCTTGGAGTATTAGTGCACAGGATTTTGCATGAACACAAATTTTCACTGCTATGTAATAAATATTCAGATGTGCAATTACATGCTTTTATGGTAAGTACACGTTCAGCTTACAAGAAACTGCCAAAATATCTTCCAAAGTGGCTATAATATTTTGTATTTAACACTGTATTGTATTTAATTTTTTTGCTAAATAGATAGTGTGCTGTTACCTAATTTTATTTTCTTTGTTATCTGTTATTGTTTCTGTTTTGATTATGTATAGGTACAGAACACAGGTTATATACTTTTGGTCTGTAGCATGTTCACACTGCAGGTTATTTTGCTGTCTATGAATATAGCTACTCTTGTTTTTTAATATTAATTTCTTATAGCATAGTCTTCTTTTAATATTTTTGCTTTCAATTTATCCATACTATTGAAATCTAAATAAGTTTCTTCTAAAATAAATATATGTGGCTGTGCTTCTTTTTGTTGTTGTTGTTTTAGTGTACATTCCCAATCTCTGCTTTTTAGGGCTCTATTAAGATTACAGTTAGAAATATTGACTGTTAGCCTTTAAGCCCCTCATTTAATGTTTGTTTTCTGTTACTTCTTTTCTTGACATTCTCTCAAATAAACAGTTTAAAATTTTCTAATTTACTCAAGTCAATGCAGTGCCTTTTTAATTTCTCTTACAGATTGCTGTTCTGTGTATATGGTTTGCACTGTCTTTACTATTTTACCACTTCATGGGAACTGCAGAAACCTTACTGTCCTTAACCCTCTGTCGTCTATAGTTCTAAATTGTCATTGCCTTTTCTTACAGATACTGTTCTTGTTTCAATCAGCAATTGGATACAGAAAACATATTGAAAATAATAAATTATATTTATGCATATTTCTGTCATCTACATTGTTCTTTTTCTCTATGCTTCAAATATTTATATTATTTTTTGTTCATGTTGGGAGGCATTCTTTATCTTTGTTTGAACATCTTGTCCCTCCTTTTCTTTCTTGAAGAATGTGGGGCCAATTCCCTCGATTTCTGTCATTGCTGATGTAAAAGCTAGTGCCATTCATTTGAATACTTTTTGAAAGTAATGTACTCCTCTTTAATTTTTTCTGTATGCTTATCTTCAAGACTATTGTTCCCACTTTGTGGTTTGCAAATTGAATATAGCTGGTTTTTGACACATTATCTTCAGGATGTTCAGACTCTGTGAAGTTCATTAATCTGTACAGTTTACCTCGTCTGTCTTTTGTGATTAGCAGTTTTATCGAACTCATGCAGTGACTGAGTTCCCTTCCTATTTAAAAATATGTTTCTAAAGAATTTATTACTGATTGATGAACAGAGTTTTGAATTTCTACTTGAAAATCCTATCAGATATTTCCAACCTCATTTATCTGGTTATTATCATTTGATTTTCTTTCCTTACTCCTTTGAGACCTTCCATTTTCAGTTATGAGAAGCAATTTATACTTGTGTACTGAACAAGTGGGACATGAGATTATGAGGCTCTGGGTTACACTGAACCCTCGTTCAGCAGGCAGTTTCCCGGGAATATGTGCCCACGTTCCCTCTGGCTCCAACCAGGAGCGCCCCAAAAGTGTCAGGGTGCAGAAGGACCACCCTGCCGCAGTTGCTGAGGTGGGCACCTCTCTCTTCTCATTGTCGTTTGGAACGTTTGTAACCTTGCCACTGGGGCATTATCTTGCTGCCACTTTGTGAGGTAGACAAGCTCAGGTCCCGTCTGTGTCCTGCTGGTCCTTATCAATGTCCTACATCACGTTGATAAGAAGAGAACGAGGAGGCATGGCTCAGTCTGTTTTACTGCTCTGGGATTGGACAACTCCCCCAGGTCTCACCTGCCCACAGCGACACAAGGGAAAGGAGCAAATTCAATTTCAGTTTCAACTTCCCCCAGTTCCAGGTACTTTCTTCTTGATAAGGCACAGTGAGGATGGAAGGCCAGCTCCATACTGAGCGCCCTAGTACCAGGGAAGAATAGGCATGGTGGAGTGGTACCAAGCCTTACACCACCCTGGCTTACTAAATCTTAACCTCAATGGAAAGGCAAAGGCTCAGGTCTAGAGGAGACCCTCTGACACCTTCCTAATCTAGACATTAAATAGATGTTTAATTCGCAGGGCCAGGCCTGCAGAATGAGCTCTGTGTTCAGCTCTATTAGCGCTGTCTAAAAGAGGATGGGAGGTTTGTATGCTCTGCCACACAGACAAAGTGTGCAAGGTGCACTCACTGCTTGGCACAGTGATACTATAGGGTCAGGGAACAGGAGCAAGTCCTTCCATTCCATTTAGTTTTGAGCTGGAATGAAAGATCACTTTCTAGTTCTGTTTTTGCTTAGGATAAGATAAATCTTGCAAAGGAAAGTTTTGTTTTTCTTTTTATATATTCCCTTGGAGTACCTTTGGGTGAGCAGAACAGCATTTTCTTGGAGTTTTTAATTTTTGTCTGTACTTCTTGACACTTCTATATTAGTAACTTCTGCAGGACTGCACTCATTGTACACGAAGTCCACAGAAAATCCAGGCAACTCTTATTTTATCCTAAACTTCCATGGTCACCAGGATGTGCACCTTTCCCTTCCACCTTTAGGAATCTGTCTACGCTTCTTTACTGTGTTATGATGAGGATTCTTCTCATATTTTGTTTGACTGATGGACAGGGATGAATGTGGTCACACTGAGTTCGCTGAAATCAGAAGTCCAAAGAATGTTTGCTAAGTATGGACAAACATTTACAAGAAATTTGAAATTTTCACTGGCTTCATGTTTTCTTTGAGAAATGTTCTTAGCTTCTTACTAGTCACTTAAATTCTAGTTTATATTTTCCCTAGATACTAACACTACATCACTGTTTTTCTGCACATTGGGATCAGTTTTAAAAAATATTATGGTGAAAATGGTTTATGTCTGCACTAAAAGTATTAAACAAGAATAGAATATTCTGCACGAATAGAGAGATATTTGTCAACCATAAAACAGAGTTGAGATAATTCATTTAGTTTTTATAGCTTGAAGTTCAGTACATAAGTGGTACAACTACTCACTTAAGCAGCTATATCACATTGATTTTGGATAACTACAGACATTATTGATAAATTGTTATTGGTAATCAGTAACCTTATGACCTATGTGGCTTAAAATATTAATCTGATTTAGGAAATGAATGCACAATACCCTGGTATTTTAGTATGATAATTTGTAATTATTTGGATTAAAGGAATACCTATTATTAAAAGTCTCATGTTACCATGATGTCTTTTTTCAATAGTAATTAAATGGTATTCTGTGGTATTTGAAAACCTGATACATTTTAGATTTATATTCCTTTACAAAACATCATTATAGCATTTTTATTCTCTGTTTACCATAGTAGATAAACAATTAAAGGGTTGCATTGAATCTTTAGTTAAAGGTCTGGGAAACCATGGTTTTGCCATGTAACATTAGAAAGACTATTTTAGAGACTTTAAGCATTTTTTTAAATAATGTATTGATTTTGGAAAAAATAAATATAGTCAAATGAGCGCACTTAGCAACATTACTGGACAATAAAGGCATTGTTCCCTATATTTCATGATGCATATTTCCTTAAAGGAACTGCATACCATCTAGTGATCTAGTGGCAAAATTACAACTTTTAATTCAGCATTTTCTACATGTATTTTCATTGTTAGATTATGATGAACAGCCACAACGCCTGCTTTTAAAGTAAGTTTGAGTGAAACATTTTACTTTGATAAAAGAATTTTCTGGGAAATTTTCCAAGCCTTTAACTTCCATTAACTTACACCGTACTAAATAAAGTAAACTCAAAGAGGGGGAGGGGCTTAGTTCATGAAATTACTCGTGAAAGTTCTCCATGTTCATTATGTCACCTAGAAATGTGCATCATTTCCTATTATGCAGTTGCATGAAATACAGATCTACATTTCAAATACTCATATACTCGTGAATTTCTCTGGTACAAACAGATAATTAATGACACTGTGCACACACAGATTTTGGGTAAACTGGATGATACTGTGCATATGCAGATTTTTCTAGAACAGAAAAAAGTTATCTAAAATATAGTTAGATGAAAGAGTATAAAACTAAGGATTTTCATGTCATTTTACTTTCACCTTTTTCTTATCATTTCATTAAGAAAGATGAATTATACTGGCTGACACAGACTCACACTGATAGTTCAGATTTCCTCGTGGTTTCTTTCTTTTTTCTCCTTAAACCTTTGAGACAATTTTTTTTCTAACTGGCTTTTAAAATGTTTCTAAATCCATAGTTACGAAGCATTCACATCCCTCATGTTCACTATCTAACCTCATCTTTCTGGCTTTTGCTAATCATCTTTAAAAGCAGGCGCATCTGACGAGAATGCTAACTCTGCTCCTCAAAACGCCCTCATGCACTCGTTCATCCTTTTCTTCCCCGCTGTCCCAGAGGCAGAAGGCACTTCCTCCTCTTGCCTTCCAAAGTTGTCGCTTTTCTTTGCCACATTCCGTCCTGTTTCTCTACATCGTATCTCTTTCAGTCCCTTCACTTTCTCTTATAGGTTCGTCGTGCCTCCTCCGCCTGTTCAATTGAGTTCAGTCTTTCTCTGAGCAATGCAAACACATAATACGTCTTCCAGATCACGGTGCCTGAAGCTTTCGTCCTGTCTCCCAGCCCGCGGTACACTATATTTCCACGTAAATTATTTGTCATAAATAAAGTCAAGCAGTGTACGAGCACTTGGCTTTGATTTTTTATTTAATTTCTTAAAGATTGTTCTTTTTAAATTTAAACCAAGTAAAAGACTGTTCAGTGAATTCTAAATTTTACTATAATCATCTTCTCCTAGTTCTTCCCTTTCTTTCAAGTTATTATTGACATTTCAGTTTTTACAAATAGTCTTGTGAAAGAATACTGTGCATAGGAATGTATGAGTGATCTTAAGTTTACCAAGGTATTGAACTAGAAGGAAGACTGAATGCTTTTCTCTTGCTACTTTCAAAAATGCTCCTTTCCCTTGTGCTGTGACATTTTGATGATAGCATGCCGCAGAGAAGGGAGGCAAGTTAGCTTCCTGGACCATGGGTGTAGAACAAGCTGCCTGACTGTTCTTGGGTCTGCAGAACCATGGACAGAGCCTCCTGGTGCTCAAGGGGGTGCTTTTCAGCATTGGGTGAGCAGGGAACACTACATATTCTTTTCCCAGAGTAGCCGAGGAGGCGTGAGGCCACCAGCCCACCTCCTCCTGCTTCTCAGGTTATAAGATTCAACAATGTATTCTTCCCATTGCTTTTGAGAACTGAGATTACTGAATTCTTCAAAAAGTAAGTATGTTGGTTGTACCTTCCATTCTGCATTCTAATAATCATGTATGAGTCATTAAATTTTTGATTCTATATCTTTTTGAAAAATAACCCTTTCTTTCTATTTAGTTGAAAATTGCCTCTCCTTGCATTTTGGCGAAGATAATGTTTTCATCTATATTTGATATTGTCCTCGATTTGATTTTTCAATTTGCAGATAGTTACTCAAAATACATGATTAAAAAATCTGTGTTGATGCTAAATAATGCTAAGAAGCAATTTAGTTATATAAGGCCAAAATGATTGGAAAAACTGAACAAAATAAAGGTTACTTATACCAATTTGTCCTGCTCTTTATAGCTTTAAAACAAAGGAATTTATAACATGAGCTATAACTGCAATTTATTTGGAATTAATTACTTACTACTCAGCTGTTCCTAGTTGCTAAAACTATTCACAATGTCTAAGTAAAGAGATCTAGAAGCTATTTGTACCATTCACAACCTGTGGAATCATAACTGCAATATCTCCATTTGTAAATCTTCATGTTTTATTTTAAATTCTCCACGCATTTGCAGTGACTGTAGAGTTCCTGTCTGAAGAATATTCTCAGTATTTCCAGTACAGTGTCCCATTTGACATAAAATTTACCTACCTGCTTGCAGTGTTTTTTCAGTACACCAGTACTCTGTGACACTGGGCTTAGTGTATTTTACTTTGATCAAATGCATTTAAAAATAAAGTACAACCCAGGCATGTCGGAGCACACCTTTAATCCCATGGAAACTGAAGCAGGAGGATCACAAATTTCTGCTCATCCTAGACAATTTAGTGCCTTAGTGAGAACCTGTTTCAAAATAAACAAGGCTGTAGATCTGGTTTACTATGAAGGTCCTGATTTAAATCTTCAGTACCAAACTGAAACATTATAGAGAGTCTGACAAATAACTATTTAAATTTCCCCAATCATTGAAATTTTGCCTTAATTTTGCATGGAAAAATTAATTCAAATATTTTCTAGTATTTTATGAGAAAATTATACATTTCAAAATTTTAGAAGTCAATACTTTCTAAAAATTGATAGCTTCTTCTGATAATTTGAGACAAAAATCACTTTTATGATTTTATGTAGCAGTAGTGTTTAAAATAATATCAATCTAGGCAGAGACAGAAGGATGAGAAGCCACTCTTGGCATTTCAGTATGAGAAAAGCAATAGTAGAAACTAGAAATGTGGTAAGGAAAAGCTGACATGCTAAGTGTGGAGAGTTAGAGCATCTCTAAGCTGGCCTCAAGGAGACAGGACCAATCAGTGATGGAGGGAAAATAAGAAAAGGAGGTGGAATCTCCTCCAGGAAACCAGCATCACTGACATTCAGGTAACTAAACACACACAAGGATGTTACAGTGTAGGGAGGGGTTGTGCCTGGAAGCTAGAGCCACAAAAGATGGAGTGACTCATGGATGCAACAGACTGAAGTGACAAAGTGACACCCAAAAATACTATTAATTCTCCCTCTTCTGTCTCGCAGTGTCTTACCAGTGGATTCCTTCTGCTCTTCCCAGGCATAATCTGCAAGATCTGCCTCTTTGTTATGCAGACAGAAACCAAGAAAAGCATCTAAAATCGATGAAGCAAAGAACGAAGACGCAAGGTTCTTTCTAATTTTTTCCATTAATGACTTTATTACCTTAAACAATTGGGGTATAACTTCATTCTTGCTCTTCATTTTGGGTTTCAGTGTACTGATTGACTGTTATTCGCTTTTCTAATTGTAACTTATCTTACTTAGTTACAGTGAAATTCTATGAAGAGAAGGATGCTTTTCCACAGCTAAGTCCTCTGTATTTATAAAGATCCTCATTCATATTATTGGTTTTTAATTATAATGCAATGAATAAACAGATAAATGCATGAGTCTCTATTTGTTAAAGAACCAAACCGTGGAAAATATAACAACTTAGAATTTAATGTAAATCTTCATTCTTTCTGCAACATTTTAAAACTGGAATTTTTATTCCAATGAACAGGAACATCAAATAATCAATGTCGATAGGACACATATCTCAACTTTTAATTGCCACATTATCTTACAACCACTGTTCCTATCATTTTGTTTTGAAACCTTCTCTCATTTTTACTGTTTTTGTATCACTTTGTTTTTGTCTATGTTGTTGTTATTTTGTTGTTGTTTTTAAAATTCTCTTTAAAATAAAATTATAGAAACAAAAAATAGTTATCTTTGACATATGCATGCACCATTTTTACACACATTAATAAACTTAGTCTATTAAAATTTATCAAAATTATGCTAAGGTAGTAGAGGAATATGTCTATATCTTTACTATGGATTATTTCCTTTTTGTTCTGGAGAAAATTATTTATTTAGGATCTGGGCTAATGTAACCCTGAGTCTCCTGAGTGTTGTACAATTTATGAACTATGGCCCCCTTCCAAGAAGCTTTATAACTTAATCCATACAATTTGTAATATTTTATTCTTTTTTTAATCATTTCTTTTTTTTCTTGGTAGGTGGTTTTTAATTTTAAGAATAAAGGAAGAAAGCATATTAACACATAGACATCCATTTACAAAATGGTGTAAGAACAATACATACAATACAGATTACAGACAAAGTGGTAGGAAATTATCAATGGTTGTTGTATTACTATTGATATCTTCAAAGTGGTTTCTCGGGAAAACAAATAGAAACATGCGATCTTCTTAAAAGCTCTGTCCTTGTTTTTACTGTGCATGATAGGAACATATTCTACAGCAAGTGCAATCATGAAAAAAAATTATGTTCTTTGACTCTTTCTCCACATAAACTTATGGGAGATTTTTGAAGCAAAATAGTTATAAAGCAGAAAAAAAACATTGAGAACATTCACATTTTCTTTCTCTTTGGATTTTGCAAAGTTGTAGGGCATTAATTTAATTTAAAGTACATTTGAACTATATTTCTCAAGTACATATTCAGATAGAATAACTCTATTATTAATTTGACATTTAACTAGATATTTGTCTCCCTATGACTAGTAGTTATAAAAATGAATTTCACAAGAATTCAGTTGCAACTTGAAAAAATATTATAAGGATTTAATTTGGTACCATTCTAGGGCCATGATACTAATAAGCTCGTATTAGTCTTGCTATAGGGAAGAAAAGAGAATTTAAGATAGATTACTCTTTACAGATTATACTCAGGCCAAATGTTTAAAACAGTAAATATGAGGTCATAGAAAACCCTTAGAGGAACCAATAAGACAACCAACTTGGGGTTCTGGGGGTTCTGTAAAAGATATGAATTTAGGAAATATTTGTAAAGTAATTGGGCACAGGTAGCAAAGCAGGCTCACCTGATAGGCTGGGCTAAATTCTGTTTTGTAAGTTAAGTTTCTATTTTTCCAAAATGGCATCACCCGGTCAGGGTTGAGTTAAATTCTACTATCCTAAGTTATGTTATTATCTCTCAGAAATGAAGTTGTCTGTTTTAATATTTAAATCTTTGATTCATTTAGACTTTATTTTAGTGTGTGGTGATAGACATGGGTCTAGTTTTAGTCTTTGGCATGTGGAAAGCCAATTTTTCCAACACCATTTATTACAGAGGCTATCTTTCTTCCAGTGAACATGTTTGGCCCTTTGTCAAAGGTAAGGTGACTTAGTGTGTTTGTAGTTGTGTCTTCATCTTCTAAATTGTTCCATTGATAGCTGGGATAATTGTACTGCTGATAGGTTTATTGAAAGGAACAGTTAATGCTTAATTTTTGGACCAGTTTTGCATGCTTATATCTGGTAATCTGAACAAGTAATCTGAAGACATCAATATGCAGTGTAACAACCATTGTTGAATTCCTACCATCTTGTTTAGTGAAACTATTATATCTAACTTTTTAAAAAATATTTTTATTCTCTTTAATTGTTTGATCAATCTTGCATTTTTACATTTGGTAATCTAAGCAACTTCTTTGAAGATAACAATACGTAATATAGCAACCATTGTTAATTTCCTATCACCTTGTTTTGAAATTCTATATCATTTTTATTATTTTTGTGTTGTTTTGTTTTTGTCTTTGTTGTTGTTATTTTGTTATTTTTCTTATTAGAATAAATAAAAATTAAAAAGAGAAATGAGGTGGTCCATCTGCCTAGATGAGAATGCTGCAATCTCTGCTCACAGTAAATATACAAAGATCTCATTATTATTATACCTGTGTGATGCAACTTGGACATCTATACTATGAGACATGGATGAACTTTAGAAGTCAGTGAAGATTTTATGAGAAATTATATTTAAGTTGTTTCTGAGTTTAATTATATCCTCAAGTATATTCTAGTCAACAACACAACACAATTTGTTCAGGTTAAACATGTTACATTAAGGTCTTTTGGTCAGAGAACAGTTCATTTATTTTGTGTTATGAACAAATTTCTGATAAGTCAATTGTCCCTTAGGCAACAGCTTGGTCCTCATTCATATTCACGAAATTGACATTTTATATTCTATTTCTGTTTGTCAGAAGACAGATGACTTTCTGACTCATGTTCTTACAAAAACATGAAACAAAGTACAAATTATAATCAACCAACATTCTTTAAAAATTCAGCCACTCTAGTCTGAACACATATTTATATCAGCTTTTGTGTACTGATATATAATACTATAACCAGTTAGTCAACTTGCTAATGCAGAGATAAAGGGCACAGTTAAAGATGAAAAATTATCAAAAATCATAATATAAATATAGATACTGCATTTATTAATGGTTTTTCAATGATAAATTTCCAGTTTTTAGTCATTACATTATTTATAATTAGAGTATATATAATTTATCTTTGAAACTGTTACTTAACATAGTAAAAATTATATGGTTACTCAACTCTTATTCTTTATTTTTTCTTTCTTTATTTTTTTTCAGTACCAAGGATCAAACTCTCGACCTTGCACTTGCCAGGAAGGCACTTTCAACTCTTAAAAATATTTCAAAAAATGCAAATCATTTTAAAGTCCAAATTGAAGTAAGAGTTCATACAAATGCTGACAGTTTGTCAAGTATATACAAGGTAGCTATAAAAATAGCCAAAATAATATTCATAATATATATCCAAATATGTTTAAATATCTATATATACATAGCTATGAAAACATATTATGGAATCTTTCAAAGATATCATTTGTAATTCATTTTTAGAGATTGAATTGCAGAAATTAAGCCATTTATTTACAAATAATATTACTTAGATTTTCAATCTAGTTTTGTTTTATAAAAAAGTAAATCTTTTTAGAAGCGATAAAAAAATCTACTGATGTGTGAGCTATAGAATTTCGTGTGATTGTAGTTCAGTTGACCAATGACTATTTCTACAAATATAGGTTTTGTAAGCTTTAACAAAAGTTATTCTTATTGTTAAGTTAATTCAGTACTAAACAATGAGTCTTACCTTCATATTAATTCACATAAAATTCATTTACTTAAAACACATCATTTTCACTTTAATAAGTGAAAGAAATAAAGATTTCAATTAAATTTGAGAAAGACATTTCTCTTGAGTTAATTTATGATGCAAAAGAAGAACAGACACCTCATATATATTTTGTGATACAAAGAAATGATTTCTGTCTGGAAAGTGAGATTGATTCTGACTTAAGTTTTTAAAAAGAACAGGATTGAGATATTTCATCTAGAACTGATATATATATATATATATATATATATATATATATATATATACACACACACACACACACATATATATATATCCAAAATAAGTTCCAGTAATAATCATGGATGAAATGGGTATATCTAAAATTGGGAAGAAACACCATTGGCAAAATGGCATTTGCTTGGACTCAGGATGTTATACAGTTATGGAAAGGAAGATGTGGACATTGGAGGTGGGTGAGGAAGTGGTGGTATTAGCAGTGGCCATCAGCACAGGGAACAGCCTCCCTTCAAATGTGGGGTGAAAGACTGTGAATCCTGCAGATGCACTATTTTAGGTATTTGTGTGAGATTGTGTTTTTTTTGTTGCTTTTCCTAAATGGAGCCATAACATACCAAGTCGCAAAACAAAAGAAAAATTTTGATTCAGAAACAACATGTGGTTGGACTATGAAATTTTGTAACAGGCTGGAATTTTTAAGATTAGGCGGCAAAAGAAACTAAAGCGTCACTCTTAGGAAGCTTTCAATCACGGAAGAAGCATATGAACATGATTTAGTGTTCGGTAAGAATGAGATTATATTCCAATGAGAAACCATCAGAAGTCTGCCATGAGAATGTGATGCTTAAAGAAATAAATGTACATGTCCAATAATACAGACAGAAAATTCTGGAACTAGGCAACTATGTGTTTAAAAATAACACCAAAGCTATCTGAAAATCAACAGCATGTGTGATGTACACTTCCATAGGATTCTGAAGTCTTTGGTTTTTCTATCCCCATGCCTGCAAACTGGAGAAATCTCTTTCAGAAAATGTTAAGTCCATCAATCATATAAATCACTACAATTACCTGAAGTTTCTGTAAAATCAATATTGTAACTAAATACAATAGCTGTACATTAATGACTCTTTAGCAGTATGTTAATAATCTGCACCAAGTGACTTCAGTTGTTCCCTTGGAGGCTTCACTGTATACTTCAATGGCGGTTCCACCTTTTGGGCTTTCAGCGTGTGTGACTCACTGAGGAAACACGACAGGCGTCTGGTGGATCAGGAATGACATGCTATCCCAGGACACTGAATCTCCACCAGCCCTAGGGCTGACAAGGGTTAGAGTATGCTGCACACTGTTTACACTATGCGGGGTGTAATTCCATAGTAATTTTGAATTTCTTCTCTTGAGTTTAAGAAATTCACCTATATGTTATACCCTGAGTAATTACTATGAAGATAACAATAGGTAGTACATAAATTACTGCTACTCTACTGTTACTCTCCTATTAGCCTGATTTGAAATTGTTTTATTTTATTTCTAGTTTGCTTCTTCTCTTTAAAATGAAAAAAAAAAGAAATTTTCCTAAGAAATTAGTTTTGTTAAATCTCTTTAAAAATTTGAAGTTCTATGGAACTATTTTATCCTTTTTATTGCACAGATATGCCCGCTTTGGACATAGAAAGCTACATGGTTTGCTTTTTTGTTTACTTTGCACAGACTTACTTGCTGTTATCATATGTTCTACCTCATTGCCTTGCTCAGGTTTCTTGGATATTCTCTTGCCTTTCTCTGGATTTCTGGTTTCATTGATTGAAAACACAGGGGTAGGGATTTTTACTGTGCTTTCAAACAGTCCTTCACACCTTTAATTTTCACACTGACTCAAATGTACAGAATACAGAACATTTCAACAATAATGATTACACATACCCAGACAGACACACATGAGTCTAGACTTCTGAGCCACCTCAGAACAAGGTCATCCACTGCAGCCCTGGTCATTAAGCCAATACCAGGGGACACAGGTTCTAGAAAAGGAACTGTGAATGCAGTGTATATAGCCATTACTGCCAAACCAGTCCTATATTCCTCAATAGACCGTGTCCAGGCATCCCACACAGGCCTCCTGTCGGATCTTACCTTGGGATAGGTTGATAGCCCTGCACCAGGTATTTGGACTACATTTGAAGACACAGACTGCAGGCCTTCATGATTCTAGGCTAGTCCTATGGATTCACACAATTAGAAATCAAGCTGTCAAGTCCATCCCATTAAACCCCACTGCTGGGCATTCTCCATGGAACCAGGTTCCAGAAGACCCCTTGAGGGCCCAGGTTCCCAGATTTCACATGTTTCCCCAATGCCCAAGCAAGCTCTTTAAGCCCTGGCACCAATGCCACAACTCTACACTCAGCATCCTCAATGACATTCAGAGATCACAGGCTCTAAACCAGTCCTCAGATGTTCACACATTAGTTTGAAACTCAAGTCTACAGGCTTTAAGCAAACCAGAATCCAGGCCTGTTCCAGTATATGAAGAGTCTGGCGCCATCCCACACCATTCCCTATAAATCAATGCTGTGAAACTATCAGCGTCTGTGACTGAGCATTGTGAACCCAGGTCATAAGCTCCAGATCAAAGTTCTGGGTCTACCTTAGTGTATCTAGTCTCCAAGATTAACTCTACAATCCTATGCTTCAGTTCCGCCACAGCAATCTGAGCTCCAAACCCAACTACATAGACACAAGCATGGAAGTCTTCAAAGCTAATGACCCAGCAGAGTCACTGGGGAGATGATTGTTGAAGGACACCCATAAAAAGCCAGTATGCAAATATTGGAACTTGTTCCCGCTTGTACAAATGTGCAGACACCAGTAATTGGACACATTTATTCTCAATGAGAAGATACATTCTAGAACTAAAAAATAAAATGAAGGAAATAAAAATTTAACACAATGTCAACAACAGAATTGATTAAACAGAAGAAAGAACCTGTTAATTTAAATATAGATTATTTTTAAATGTATAATCATGGAAAGAAGAATTTAAAATAAAGTAAAGGAATGAACAAAAATTGTTAGATTGAAAGAAGGGCATGTAAGAGTACATGGTATAATTATAGACATTAGGGGAAAAGAAAATGAAAGAAGTGCAGGGAATTTACTTGCATAAAAGAAGACAACTTTTGTCTGTATTTTCTTGAGCTTCCAAAGGAAGGAAACACTGAAGTGTAACCTCATGAACTATCTATAAAAGGGATACAAAATAATGGTAAAGGAACATCAAGAAAATACAGACAAAAGCATCAGAATGTCAGTGACCTTAGCAAAATATTGCATGGCCAAAATTAAAAATTAAACAAAGAATGAAACCCACGCCCTTTCAAAGGTAAATTTTGGAACTAAAAAATAAAATGAAGGAAATAAAAATATAACAGAGCATCAAGATCATAATTGATTAAACAGAAGAAAGAACCTGTTAAAGATAACTTATTTTAAAATGTGTAGTCACAGAAGAGAAGAATTCAAAATAAGGAAAAGGAATGAACAAAGATTGTCAAATTGACTGAATGGCATGCGAAAGTATGTGTTATTATTATAGGCATAAGGAAGAAGAAAATGAAAGTGGTGTGGGGAATTTACATAAAAAGAAGACAACTTTTCAAATTTGGGGAAAGACGACTATGCAAGTATAAGTGGAGAAGTCCTCAGTTATATTAAACACCCACAAAAGAAAATAAGATATATTAGATTGAAATCCTCACATGCCAGGGAGGAAGCTTTTGAAAGCTGGAAGACAGAAGTAGTATGTGATATTTAAGAGTGCAGCAGTACGGTTTAAGAGAAACCTTGCAGACAAAGAGCCAGAAGAAAAGATCTGAAGAGGGAAAATAAAACAGCACACATCAGAACACGTCCAGTTAAGAGCACTGTCACCAGGCAACCTGAGCTCACAACAGAGAGAAAGATACACCGCAGGAAAATAATAAGTGCAGGAGTTTGTCACTAACAGACCTGTCCTAAAAGAAACGCTGCAGACTTTTCAGCCTACATGAAGAAGGTATAAATTAGTACCACGAACATGAACAAACATATAAAGCCTTGTTGGTGCATGCAAGGATAGGACATTCAGAATATCACAGGGTAGTGTGTAAATAATATGCATTATAAATTTTAAGCTTCAAACAAATTACTGCAAATAATAACACAACCTAAAGAGATGGGCGGGTTGGAGACATGTCATGTCATGTACCAACTGCCCAGCATGAATGCAATCATTATGGACTGCAAACATGTTAAAAAGCAATAGGAAAATAGATATACAAATGCAAAAATTGTGACTTCAATAAAAAATGTGGGGAGGAGTAGACAAAAAGTATTTTTCAAGACATTATTGCTCAATGAACCAGGCTAAATCAATTGTTATCAACTTTAAAATTCTAGAATAAATATATTGCTTATAAGCCTCATAGAAATCACAGAGCAGAAATTTTTAATAAATAAACCAGAGACAAAAAGCCAGAAATCAAATATTACCACCACAGAAAATGGACTAGTCTCAAAAAGGCCAATAAACAAGGAATAAAGAATAAAGAAATTTATCATGCAATCAGAAGATAAAAAGATTGGCAACAATATATACCACTGCCTGTCAGTTCATTTTTTTAAGTGTAAATGAACATAAATCTTCAACCAAAGGAGAAAGAGTGGCCAAATGGATAAAGACTAACAAAGAAAGAAACACAAGGATATGCTACCTTACAGTGACACACTTCACAGACACATGGACACTGCAGGATCTAAAAAATATGACATTGAAATGCAAATGAAACAAAAAGCAAAGGTAAGCACGGTTGCATAAGATATATATTTCAGTTGAAATTTCTAAAAGTATATAAATACAGTCATTATGCAATAATAGTCAACATATCAGGAAGGCACAGTGCTGAATGTGTATGTATCCAAAGGAGAGTATCTAAATGTATGAAACAGCTATTGACTGATCTGGAGCAGAATAGAGATTCCCCTCAGCATCGTACTAAGGGTCTCAATACCTCTATTTTCCACAATGGACAAACACCCAAAAATATATCTTTCAAAAAATTCATTTTCAACCACATTTCATGAAATGAAACTGACAGATACAGAACCTTCCAATAGCAGTAAAATGGACATCTTTTCACAAGTGCATGCAAAAAGTACTGTAGGATGCATCATATATTGAATCACAAAACAAGCTTTAACAAATATAAGAAAATTCATCATCACAGCAAGTATACTCTCTGGCCATATTTTTACAAAACTAAAAAGAAATAAGGAAGGGATTTGAGATACATACAAAGGGATGGAATCTAAAGGACATGCTCTTAACCAAGCTCATTAAAGAAATTAAATGGGAAATTAAAAAGTATCTTGAGACAAATGAACATTGAAACACAGTTTATCAAAATGTAGGGGCTGCAACAAATGCTGTTTTCAACAAGAATTTTATGGTTATAAACGTTTACATGAAAAAAAGAAGAGATGGAAAGAAAAGTCCTAAATGACCTTATATACCTCAAGGAGCTATGAGGGGAGAACAAACTAAATCCAATATTCAAAGCAAGTAGTCAGAAGAAAAAGGTACAGATTTGAACAAAAAGCAAACAAGAAAAATGTAATAGTAGGACAAATCAATAAAAGCAAGTTAATATCTTCAGAGAATTAAAAAAGACAAACCTTTCACTTCCTTATGTTAATGAAAACAATAAAGAGGAATTAAAATACACAAACCCAGAAATAAAAGAAAATACTGCATTAATACTAGGGAAACATATTCACAAGACTGTTATGAGTACTTACATGTTAACAAATTGGGTGAGAATGTCACTTAATTATTAATACACATATTGAAAATAAAAGTTTTGTTCATGAACATCAAACAGAAAATGACAATATATTTTCTTGTACTTTAAAACTGTTTTAATAATTTTTAACTCAACAAATAATTGAGCCAATATTATATGAGAAATTCCTTGATTATCTCTCATATGCCTGCCCATTCCAAAGATTTAACACCCTATAATTGCATTTATATCATTTTATTTATATATGTATGAATTATTTAGGTCCACTAAATCAATCTGAAATAAATATACCATGAGTGCTTTACTGCAATACTTGGCCTTGTACTCTTCACACACTGGTTTTTTCTTTACTGAGGTTCCTGAGCGTTCTAGTGAATTTTAAAAATGAAACAATTTACATGTATTTATTATTTTTGGATTGTTGAACTGAACAACCTTGTTCATCTTTGTTTCTGTCTGTGAATAATTTTGTAAACTTTCAAAGATATTTTGACAATCAAGTGAAACCACTTAAAACAGTATTTCATTTTCACTAAGTGTCTAATTGATGCTATTATTTTAGTGTTATAAATATTGCTTTGAGTTCAGGTACTTGGTTTCCATTTACAATTGATACATTTCCCATTAGCGAGTTCTTCATACTAGAAGTGTAATTCATTTGGTGTTAACATTAAGGCAATTACAAAGTGACAGTCAATTGTAGAATGAGATTGATGTTCTACTTTTAGAATTAGCACTATTTTCAAAAATATATGCAAGAAAATCATTAGAATTGTGACATTATTTTGGCCTATCTAGGTCAGATAAAATGCCATCATTTAGTTTTCTTCAGAATTTCTAAAATTTTAATGCCTGAGTTAAAATAAGCAATGTAAGATTAAGAAAGCACTTAAATGGTTATTTTTCAAATAGTCATTTTTGGAAGCATGTTGTTTGATAAAAACGTTACTTGAAGAACAGAGATGTCATTCTGGACATCTGTAGACCACATCAGTGCTGTGTCTGAGGTTTCATTGCCTGCAATATTAATTTGATTTCTTTATTATGCCTTTTGGCAGGGTAAAGATTTTTTTTTTTTTTTATGTTTTAAACGTGGGCTTTTCCGTTGCCAAATCTTCCCAACAATAAAAGAGGAAAGGAGGTTGTTACAGGCAAACAGCCAAATGCTTATAGACCAATAGTTTATGTCTGTTCATGCCTGAAATACATAAATTTAAATGAATGGCTTTGTTTGTTAAACAAGTATTATTTCCCTGATAGGGAAAATATACAATCTCTACACTTAAGTCCTGAGAACAGCTTCCTGAATAAGCTATGTAACATTTTGCTTATGTAATTGCTTATAGTCTCTCATATAACTTTGGGCAAATCATTGCACTTAACCCCAAATCAGTTTTATGAACTGTAAATTATATATTTCAGTTAAACTCTGTAAAATATTTTCTAGTTCCACAGCTTTATTTTTAAGAAGGTATTTAAAATCTGTTTAGTGTACTGCTACAATGACTGGCTTCTCTAAATCTACACTAAAACATCTTTAACGGTGCCTAAAAGATGTGCAGTTTTTCATAGGGAACAGAAAAGTTCAGTATGTATGAAAATGTCATCTGTATCTAAATTTCTCTTTCTCAATTCTCTTTCAAACATTTTGAGCATAAACTAACTCATCATGCCAGTCAAAAACTAACAATATAGTAGTTCACCCGAAGCATGTTTAGACGTATATGAATGTATTCTTATGTTTGATCTAGAAAAGTGCTTATTGTGTAAGTAATTTTACATTTCCTTTGCTCCAAGATCGTATATCAGCCTGTTATTCTGAACCACACCAGCAAATGACATGTGGTGGTGGGTGGATAGAGAAACACAATCCAAATACAATCCAAACCATTCTCCCAAATAATTTCCTGCTAAGTTTGTGAAAAGAGACCCTCAGAATTCTCAGAACTGAAAGAACAGGAAGTTGGCTTCTCTTCACTTGCATGATTTTACCTGGAAATAACTCAAGATTTAAAGGAAAAATTCAATGAAATAATAAATACAGAATCTGGAATAAGGAATAACCAAGATATTCATAGTAATCATATGTAAGCCTTGGATTTAGTTGTGCTTGAAAACCACACACAATATTGAAAAAGTTTTGTGTACATTGTTAAGCATAGATTGGTTTATAATATCTTTCCAGTAATTAAAAGAATCATATTTTTCGTGTTTTATATTTGAATGTATACGAGATTGAAAACTTTCTTGGAAGCACATATAATTTGTTTTGTTTTCTTTTGTTTATTGGCCTTCCAATCTATACTAACATACATTTAATTAAACAGTTGGTTGAATGCTTATCTATTAGTTCAGCAGTCTTAAAATATTAGATTACATAATGAAATACTCATTCTATATAGGTGATATATGTATATATAATTTCCAGTAGATTAAAATGAAAAAATCAATCCTTGTATCTACTTTAGCCTGTTAGCAAATCTCAACTTCTATTTAAAAATGAAAAACCAGGAAAATATAGATATAAATGTAATTTTCCATTTTCGACATGTTTATACAGATTGTGATGCTATTATGCTAAAGGAAAAAGAAGTCTTCCCTAGCAACATTAATCACATGCTCCTTCAGGGAAGAGAGGAATACCACTGTATGACAGTTTAGAATCAGCCTCCACTCCGGTGATAAATTGTCACCTCTTGACTGTAATGCACAGTAACAAAGAAATCCTTGAAAGACATTACAGTGAAGTATGCTGCACACATTCATATCGTAATTTGCACAGGAAGATTCAGTTCTTTCCAAAATACTCTCTGTGGCTGATAGTGCCATATTTAAAAATGTATTTCAGAGGAAGCAAACATGATTGATAATTGACTATTGATGAATATTCACTTAATACATTCCCAGGAAAACAGAGAGCTCAGCATTTTAACAAAATAATATTTATTCTAGGTTCCATCTGTGACTGTTTTCCTTTGTCTATTTCTTATCCACAACAGTAATAGAATTTAGACTTCATAAAACAGAATGTCTGTTTGATATGATTTACTGTGAGTGACTTTAGTATAGAATATAAATTATGGCTTTCTTCACACTTACATTTTGATAATTCTAAATCAGTTTATCTAATATTTAAAGCATATAGTTTATCTCAAGTCACTTTTCAATACCATTCAATGTATGAAGATTTATGGTGAGCAGTCACAGGTTACACACAAAAGAATTTGCACATATCATAGGTTAAAATAAATTAACTTAGGGATACAGTACAATAGCTTAAAGTGATTAAAATAAATGAAAAAATAAATAATTCTCCAGCTAAATTAAAAATTTTAAAATATGAAATGTCAAAGCGACACAAGACCCAATATTTTATAGAAAGAAAACTTTTAAAACCATTATGGCCTATAGAAAATGAACATATAGTTTAAATGTACAATTTATTTTTAAAGAATTGGATTACTGCAATGAAAGAAACTCTCATTTTGGGCAGGCATTGAACCTTCATTTCTAGTTTCAGAACATTTTCTTCATGCCAAAGAGAAACACCATTTCCATTAACCCTTCACTCCTTACCTCCATTCCATCAACTCCATGCTATCTAAATAAGTTAGTGCACTCTTGATACTTCATATAACTGAATCAATTAAAATACAGCTGTCTATGTTTAGTTATTTTTACATAATATTTTCAAGTCCATAATGTAGCAGAGACAGTATTTCTTTTCTTTTACTTAATAATGTTCCATTCTAAGATGTGAATGCCTACATTCTGGGTACAGTCAGTAGACGTGGATATATGGGTTGTCTGTTCCTTTGGGCGTTATGCATAGTAGAGCTATACATATTATTGTACAAATGTGTATATTTGATTAACTGCTCAATAATGTAGCTATATTAATAGATGGAGAACTGATGAGTCATATGAAAATACTTTTTCTTAATTTAGAAAATGCCAAAATATTTACTAATGTGGCTCCACCACTTTACAGTCTAACCACCAAAATATGGGTGTCCAAATTCTCCCTTTTTTTGCTGGCAACAGTTCTTGTTTTCTGTTTTTTCCTTATTCCTTTCTCTCAAATCATAGCCCTCCTAGTGAGTATGTCCCATTGTGGTTTTGACTGTATCTTCCTGAGGAGTAATGATGCTGGGCATCTTCATGTGCTCTTGGACTTGTATCTTCTTTGGGAAAATTTTCTCATTTATTGATCAGATTGTATATTTTGAATGCTCATTTACAAGTTTGATTCAAATATTCTGAATATAGATACTGATCCGTTATATAATTTGTGAACATTTTATGTTGTGCTGTGCATGGAATGATTTTATAGTATCATTTGACCCACAAATACTTAATTTTATGTAGTTCCATTTAATGACTTCTCTTTAGTTATTTCTACTTTGGTGTCACATCTAAAACTCCACTGCCAAATCCAAGGTCATATACTTTTAGCTCTATGTTTTTTAAACAATATTATAGTTTTCTTTCTTGTACATAAGGATTTCATTTTTTTCTGAGTTAATTTTATACATTGTATGAAATAAGGGTCAAGCTTCATTCTTTTGCACGTGGGAATCCAGCTGTCCCAGCAGTGTGTTAAGGAGGCTACTCTCTGCTCCTGAATGACCTCATCTCCTCTGTCAAAAATTGTGTGCAGATGCATGAGTTTACTCATGCTACCCCTGTCCTATGCCTGTCTTGTGAATATCCACCCTCGTGCCAGCTAGACACTGCTCCAATTACCACAGCTTCGTAGGAACTTTTGAAATTCAGAAGCGAGATTCCTTCAAATTTGTTCTCTTATTCAGGTATGTGTATGTGTATGTGTATGGGTGTGTGTGTGTGTGTGTGTGTGTGTGTGTGTATGTGTTGTATACATGTATGTGAGTGGGGTTAATTGGGGTCCCTTGCAATTCCATAATTTATAAGGAACATCATTCACTTCTCAAAAATAAAAATGAAAACAAGTCCATTAAAATTTTGATACAAATTGCATTAATTCTATGGATCAGTTCAAAGAATATATCCGTGTTAAAATATTAAGTTCTTTAGCTGCTAACATTGGAAAGATTTTCATGTCTGAAGTCTTCTCAAATGCCTTTCAGAAATGTGTTATGGTGCTCAGTGTACAAATCCTACAGTTTCTTGGTTAAACATTCTGCTACATAGTTTACTCTTTTTGAATTTTTTTAAAAATGGAATTGGTTTCTTAATTTCTTTTACACATTACTCACTGCTACCATAGAGAAAAGCCATTGAATTTCCAACATTCTAACTCAGAAGAAAATTTACAGTGCATCATAAATGACCAATGCAAACTAAATGTTGGAAAAAACAAATTGGACAATGGAAATAGTTACATTAAATAAATTTATAATTTAAGAATTCCAATAACAAAGATTCAGCAAAGCAGAGGTCTATGGCATCTGTGTGAATACCTAGGTCAACAGCACTTGGGGAATATAACATTTTCCTTCTTACAGGCACAAATCTTCTTACTCTCCCTTCTGTAGGGACACACTGTTATTTATATCCTTACTTGAGATATCATCTGAACTCAGAATAACTGGATAATAAAGAGGATTATTTCTGAAAGTTATATTACCCATTTATTAGACATTCCTGTATATCAAATAAGGCTTGGTGGAAGAACAGATTACACAGAATTAAAAAGTACAGTTGCACTTTTCCCCTTAAATCATTTCTCTTTTACAGTGTCCTCTGGAATTCCAAGCCGTGAGAATTATTTCAGAGAGAAGATAAATGGCAGCAAGTGAGGAGAAGACACCCTGGAGAAGCTTTCAGTGCAAATCTCCTGCTGTGACAGAGCAAGGCTCCCCACCCGTCGTGATGTGAGGAAACGCTGGGCTGGAGAGAAACGTCGATGTCAATCGCTGGCCACAGAGCAAGAAAGTTAGGGGTATGCACTGAGAGCTTGTGAGGTTTCTGGCTCCACAACTTACTCGATTTGTAAGAGGTCTGGTGAGTCATTTAAATTCTCTCTACCTCAGTTTCCTCCTTTCTGAAAGAGGACAATCATTCTAAAAATCTCATAAAGTTGTGGTGAGCATTAAATGTGTTTAAACACATAGAAAATTCAAAATGGATCTTGACACATAGTTAGGGTTATTATATTTATTATATTATAGGGCAGGATTACGTACAAATAATATCCTTATAAGGGTCAAAAGTACTCACAAAAATGACACTTCCCACTTAATATATACAATATTTGCCTGTTATATATTTTCATTTTAATTTCCTCTGGAAGTGCACTCTCAGTAATATTTTGGTATTCTCAGTCTGAATTATCCCATGTACATAATTTCTAATCACCACTCCCATGGCCATTACCACAAAGAGATGGGACTTATAAAGTAAGTTAACATTGCTGCCATCTCAAAGCAGCACAGAGGACATAAAAGGTCCTACAGGAATGTAGGTGCCGGAGGAGGGAGGTCGGTCTCCACCTTGCTCTGCCATGGATAAAGGGGAGTTCAGAAAGGATATATTCGGTGTACACTATGCTTACAAAGTATACATCACTCAGATGATATAAGAACACATTGTGTTATATATATATATATATATATATATATATAATTTGAAAATATCTTTTAAAACTATAAGAATCATAGTCATCTAGGTATCATCTAGTTTTCATTTTTCTGTGCTCAGACTTTGCACATTACATGACGTTTTCCTAATTGAGATTGGAGCCGCTCTCTATCACTAGCCCACAGTTCAAGTCCCACTGATAGTATTCTAATTCTTCTTGAATTTTACTCCGAAGCTCACTGATGGTAAATCCTGCCTTTCTGTTGAAGATGTGAACTGAGGCCTTACATTATCACTTGGAACTTCTTATGAGCTCCCTGTACATATTTAAATATAATTAATTTAATTATTTGGCAGATTACTTGAAAAAAATCAAACCTAGAGGCTAAATTACTTCCCATCTTTTAAAGCTTTGTTTTTAGATCGAAACCTTTGAAAGTTCCCTCAGCCTTTGTCTATAATATTCCCACAAATGTCTACAAGTGTGAAAGTTTAAGGACAACTTCAAATAAGCCCCGAGTTCTCCCTGTGTCTCTGCACACCTTGTGCAGGCACAGTGCACAGATTCTCTAATTCTCTTCATGTGGGTGTGCTCTCCATCAGTGGCTTCCTGTTTATTCTTGAGTTACAGCAACTGCTGAACTAGACCGTTAACATGAAAATTTATAGCAATAATATCATGACCTTTATACTCATTCTAATTTGTAAATTTACCCTATCAATGTGTGACAGTGTTTTATAATTCCCATTTACAATAGAAATAGCCATAACCCCGCATTTACAAGTTTATAGATTTGAGAATAAGATACAACTTATTCACAGAGCTGGAACTCAAAATACCTCACCTCATCTGAATTGCATAAATGTTTGTATTTATACTTCAGGTCTAAGTGGAGGAAACATGGTTTTCTTGTAGGCGTTTTAAGGAAAGCATGAGAAATGAAGGATTGTGAAATATTCTAAAACATGAATGTCATACTTACCATGAGAGCTGGTTTCGATTCTCGCATTTACTCCTCATCTGTCAGAACATAGGATAGTTCCTGGTGTAAAGAAATCCATCACCGAGAGTGTGCTAAGTGAATGAATGTGTAGCTATGCTAAATCTCATATTGTTTTAACTATGGGACATCTGCTTAATGTCAGTATTCTACCCATTGCTCTAAAGACATTATCTGATTTAACAGTCAAAATAAATGCTTAACATTAATCCCCTTTATTATTAATTCCTGATGCAGAAAGTATTTAAATAATGATTGGAAGGTTAGAATGTAAGAAAAATTAAAATCTAAATCACAAAACATCTTGCTTTTTCATATGTCTCTTAACTGACTCTAAATTAACCTTTATCCAGTATCCCAGTGAGTGCTTTTTACATTATTAAAATCAGAAGGAATTACTGAATAAAGTATATTAGCATAATTTTTAATATTTTTAAATTTTAAATCATTTTATACATGGCTCAAGTTTTCACAAATTTTAATGATAAACATAAAGGCATAAGTAAATATATATCCTCCTAAAATATGAAATTCATAGTATAAGTATATGTGCCTTCTTCTAAGGTACTGTATGAAGAATTCTAGCAAGCCTATCACTAAAAAGGGGGTTAAATAATTCTTAGGTCCTTATCATTTGTGAGTTACTTTAGACAGAAAATGTCATCTGAGTGTTGGGGCTTCTGCAGTGGTGATGTGTAAGGAAAAGGATTCAGTGGGATCGTAATTTATATTGATCCAAAGAAAGAAGAAGGTATTTACAAGATGTCTGCATGCATTTTTTTTAAACAATAGCAACATATGATTTGACCTCCAAGGTTAATTTTTATCATCGCTTCTGTTTGCAAAACAGAATAGTGCAGACATCCTGTGGCCGCACAGGGATTTCCTCTCCCTGACACTCAACACACAACAAGTATAATTTTACCACTTAAAGGAGGAAAGATTTAATCAGGCTCATGGTTTCAGAAATTTCACACTGAGGGTTGGCTCTGCCCAAGGCAGAGACACCGTGGGGGAACGCCGAAAATCTCAAGTTGTAGCAGCTGGGAAGCATAGGATGAGAAGAGTGGTGAGGAGGAGACCAGCGAGGGACCATGTGTACCTTCACAGCCCCTCCCAATCAAAGTGCGCTTTCCTAACCTGCCTGCATTTCCCAGTCCGGTACAGGGGACACATCACGCTCAGTGTTCTCAGCCCACCACTTGTTCCCTGAAGAACTAATCACATCGGCTTAAACCATCATTTTTCCAAAATAAACAAAATAAAAAGTTCAAATTCTACCCAGCCTGATAGAGCTATTTTCAAATGAGGAAAATACCAACAACGCCTTCCCCGAGTTACAACAATGACTGCGTTTTTTTCAAGAGCTCAAGTTGAAGTCTCTACTGAAACTCCAGGCAAAATGTTGTGAATTTCTGCATTACAACAGATGTACATAAAACAGGTGACATAATCCAAAGGTGCAGCGGCAGAGGATGAACAGTACCATTCCGAAAGGAGGAAGGGGAACATAACAGCATAGGATCCAGTCAAAATCCTGGAGGGTGAACGTTAGCTCTGCGCATGGCATCCAAGGCACGAAATGGCAGTTGGTGAGTTCCAGAAGGCCTGGTGGGCCCCACAGCCGCGCCTCTCCCTTGGGCAGGCTGTGCTTGTGGTCTGCAGTTTTCCTTGACAGAAGTTCCACATTCCTGGCTCTGCACTCAACCTTCAAAAAACTAGGATAGACAGTGAGGTTGTTTCTGTCACTGTGCCTCACCAGGTGGTTCAGAAGCCTCAGAACTGGTTTGTAAGAGGAATTTGGAATAATTTGAGGAACAGGCTAGAGAAGACACAAAATGTTACAGGCAGAGTCCACTGGTCAGTTCTGATCAGAGCTCAGAAGACAAGAATGAAAATGTGAAAGGTCAAGTTCAGAGGTTTCAGCCAGGAACCAGGACTCTGGAAAGCTGGAGTGCAGGCCACAGATGTTGCATTCTGGAGAAACGTTTGTCCAAGATTAGCTCATGCCCTGAATATTTGCAGTAGCAGAATCAACCTCACTGTCAGTCCTAACTTCCTGCGCTAGCCTTCTTACAGAGAGCAATGCCTTCACCTTAGAGGCAGGAAGGTGTTCTTGTATTCACACTTTTAGGTAGCTGAGTCCAGGCTCCTCCAGAAACAGCACAGCAGAGGCGCACGGCCGAGGAATCTGTCAATTTGTGCCACTAGGAGGCAGAGCAGAGGGTCAGCATCAGGAAAAAGGGATCAGGAAGCACACAGAGGACCCGCAATTTTGCCTCCTTTGCCCTAGGAACACACCCCAAAATGCACTGTTCTGCTCTGCTAGATGCTTTTGTTCATTACCTCATAATTAACGGTCACATGTACTAGAGGAAAATACTATGAAATAAAATGGTGAAATGAGAAAAAAATTAATAGTGTGCAATCTATATTTGTTGTGCTCTCTATTAGAAACTGCTCATAGGCACTGTTATTTAAACCACAAAACATAATTCACTTCCTTAAAATAATTGAGTAAAAGTTCTGTCTGGCACATTTTACGTTTATACCTCAGTATCTTACCAAAGCCTCAGGTAGTTGCAAGACACCCTGCACAAAGCTTTCTGACTGCTTTCAAGAAAGTAAATTATTTTCAAATTTTTCCCAAGAGTTATAAAAATCACAGAGTCCATTTCATGGAGCTGTTGTGTCAGTTATTTTCTTGTCCCTGGGAAGAAGACCTGACACTCACAGCTTTGAGGAGGACAGAGCCAATCGATTATGCACCGAAACCTTTACCAACTGTGAGACACAATAAACCTCTCTTCTTCTTTTGGGTAAAATATAGAAATATTTAGTTTTAAAAATCCAAAATGACCACAGTGCAAACAGTGTTATGTGAATCTTGATGTGTATCAATGAATAATAGTCTTCAAATTAAGTATTCTGATGTTTAAGTGTATAATAAATTTTCACCCCCGCTACCTAGCATTCACTCACGACTGAATAAGGTGTATACATCAAAATACATTCTGCTTGAAAAGGTGTGCATGGTAAGCTCAGTGTTCCAACACATCATAGGTTTGAGACTCTATATATCTCTTCCAAAGTAATAATAATCTCATACCAGCGTGCAATTTTTAAATTTTGCTCTCTGTTCTCATTACACACTCTTTTAAAACTATTATACCATATAATTTGATAGCAATATAAAAACTTGTAGTATACCGCTAATGCAAATACAGTGTAAAGAACCTTCCAATAAAACTATTGACGGAAGTGTAAATGCGTGACTTACTCTAATAGGGTTCATGTAAGTAAAGCATTATCTCCTGGGAACTCTGAACGCTAGAACGGAATGAGATTTGTAATGTTGTATTTATTGCCTAAAGTGCCGGTGCAGAATTGAACTGCTGCATCCACCAATTTCTATCCCTCCATCGCCCAGTACATTTTAGAACTTTTTAGTGCATTAGAGGCATTAACTCATCCTTACACTCAATAACTTTAGTTTTGAATCCCTTTTTACACAACTAAAAGCAAGAGGGTAAGTGGATTCCCCAAGCTTGCACCGTAAGTCAGGGTAACACCAGGCTAGAAGCATCTTGTCCTTGATATGATTTAGAAGACTGGACTTGTGATTCCCCAGACAGTATGCGCAAAAGAGTTACTGTTGGAAACAAAGGAAGGGCCTGGCTGTGGAGGTGAGATAGAGTCCAAAGACGGGATTGACTAGATCAGTAACCGTGAGGCACCATTTCTCAATAACCTTTCATCGGGCCTCTGCTGCATGACCACAAAAAGCAGTCAGGTACTGGAAAAGTGGGCACAGTGCTTGCCTGGAGCTGAAGAACAAATTTAAAGCATGTGGTAAAAGTGAATTAAAATTTTCACTGCCAGGAGTACATAAGCTCATCTGATGCAGCTTGAAGAGACATTTACAATAATCTATGCATGGGTATTAAGGAAACGTGAATTAGTTTAGGAATGTGACCATTTTATTGTACGATGGCAGTTTCCTGATTGCCCATTTGCTTTTAAAATATGATTTTTAATAACTTACTTGATGTTGCCAAAGAGAACTGGCCTGTGTTAGCTCATTATTCTGTATCTCTTTCAACATTTTTCTGCAGTCGTCCCTCCTTACTTGTACCTATTAGATCTAGGAGCAGGTGGGAACTGCGTGAATTTGCCAAGAGAGAACAGCTTGTGGAACTCAGTTTCTGCCTGCCTTCCTTGCACGTGTTCCCATGGATCAGACGCACCTCACATAGGAAGCGTAAACACGGCCCTCTGGTATTTTACCACTATCTTGGGCTGCATTGCCTCTTTTCATGGTTGAACACATTTACTCTTAAGTCTTCTTATGTATATAAAATTATTGTTGCATACTTTATTACACCTGTCTAGTTGGGAAAATAAATTTAGTCCTCTTCAATTCTCCCTTACTTATTTGAGAACTGTAAAATAATATGCATAATATATCGTTCATATTAAATGAGAATATATATGCACATATACACGTAAATTGTCTAGGGTAGTACTTAGCAAATAGTAAGATTTCAGAAAATAATTGTCCACATTATTATAAGTAGTACACATTTTAAAATGTAATCTTATCAAATCAATTATCACCCTTTTTCTTTTACCTGAAATTTTGATGTTTTTTCAACACAACCCAATTTCTTGTACAGGTAAAGCTCTAAATTGGACCATGAAAAAATGATGGATAATTTTCTAATTTTACTTTTCTTTTCTTTTTTTTTTTTTTTACTTTCCCCTTAAGAGACATCTGTAGTTCATTCTTCTTCTCCAAAAATATAAAGATCACATTTTCCATCAGTCCTTCTGGGTCTAAAATTCTGTAAGCTATGGTCGGTCATGAGTTTGGATTAGAATTGACCAGAGGTTTGAAGGAACAGCTATGGCGAACCTGTCTGCTCTGCATTTCAACTGCTTAATTTGAATCATAAAACCTTGTATTAATCTGTAATCTTTTATCTTTTGGAGGGGTCTAGTTCATTTAAATTTATGGATATAATTCAGGTGCACATAATGATGACAATCCATTTAGGGAATGTGTATGTGCACATGATATATCTTGATTCCTTTTTTTTTTTTTTCTGTTCCCATCCCCTCCTTTCAAATCCCCTTCCCTTTCCTGTTCACAAAGTTTGGTTTTCATTTATCCTTCTTTTCTCTTTTTGTTCTTTCCCTTCCTTCCTCTCCCCTCTACCCCACACTCGCTACTTTGCATTCGGAACAGTATCTTTCTATTTCAAAGTATCTATTGCACATTTTTGTTTTTACTTACATTTTCAGTTTCTCACACCAGAAAGATAATGCAATATTTACACAGGTGTGTCTGATCTATTTCACTTGTGATTTTGGACTCAGGGTCCATACATTTAGGTATAAATGTATCAACTTTTTCATTATGGCTAATACTCCATTATAAAAAAATTATGCTTTAATTTCTGATGGGCATTTGGCTTGCTCCCAAGATTTAGCTGTTATCACCTATGCCACTGTAAACATGGGTGTGCATAGATCTCTGTGGCCGGAGGCTGTTTCCCCACAGCCCCTCCAGCATTTGTTATTGGTGGACTTTTTGATTATAGCTATTTTTTCTATGATGAAATGATATGTCAGTGTTGTTTTAACTTGCACTTATGGCCAATGATATTGAACATTTTTCATATATTTATTTCCCATTTGCATTTCTTCCTATGCAAAGTGCTTATTCATCTCAGAGACCCATTTTTGGATTGGGTCTTTGAATTTTAGGAGCTTGATTTTTTTCTAATTCTTTAGATTTTCTAGATAGAAGTTTTTTGTCTGAGGGGCAGTGGGCTAAATTTTTTTCCCAAACTGTGGGTTTTCTTTTTACTCTGTTAATGATTTCTTCTGGTGTTCAAAATTTTTTCAGTAAGATGAAATCTTGGTTGTTGATTCTTTGAAAGTATTTCCCATGCAGCTTGGCTTTTGTTCATGAAGTCTCTGCCTACACCTGTATCTTCAAGATTTCTACCTAATTTCTCTTCCAGTAAACTTAGTGTTTCTGTTTTAATATTTAAGTCTTTGATCCATTTTGACTTTAGTTTAGTTCATGGTGATAGACATGGGTCTAGCTTTAGTCTTTGGCGTACGGAAAGCCAATTTTTCCAGCAATTAAGAGCTACTCTTCTTCCAGTGAAGGTATTTTGCCCCTTTGTCAAAAGGGCTAACTGTATTTAGAGTTGTTTCTGCATCTTCTAGTCTGTTTCATTGATGCTCAGGTCTTTTTTTTTTTTTTTTTTTTTTTTTTTTTTTTTTTTTTTTTTTTTTTTTTTTTTTTTTTTTTTTTTTTTTTTTTTTTTTTTTTTTTTTTTTTTTTGTCTGTACCATGCGTTTTATCACAGTAACTCTCTTGTGCCATTTCAAGTCAGGGCTTGCGATACCTCTTGCCTTGTCTTTGTTGCCCAGACTTGTTTTTGCTCTTCCAGGTCTCTTCTGGTTCCAAATTAATTTTAGGAATGTTTTCTCTAGTTCTGTGAGTTACGATGATGATATTTTGACTGGGATTGCATTAAATCTACACAACAATTTTGGAAGTGTGTCCATTTTCACTATGTTGGTTCGTCCCACACAAGAACAAGTGATACCTTTCCGTTTTCTCGTATCCTTGTCCGCTTCCTTTCTCAGAGCACTGTAGTTTTAATGTAGAGATCATTTACTTCCTTTTGCTAGATTTAATAACCAGATTCAGCGAGTAGCTGGATGCAAAATCAGCAATCAAAAATCAATAACATTCCTGTACATGAATAACAAACTCACTGACAGAGAAATTAGGGAAACAACATCCTTCACAATAGCGTAAAAATGAAATACTTAGGAACCAATTTGTAATCGTTTTAATGTGTATGTATGATCTGAATGACAGGTTTAAGATGACAGAGTTTCTGCACATTTTCCTGAGTCATCTCATACTTATAAACACAGTGAAGCCCGCACTCCTGAGATAATGCTGCTTCCTGCTAAGTGTTTGGAATTTGATTTCTAAGGTGTGTTGAAGATGTCTTCAATAGTGGTATAAAATACTTTCCTCAGGAAATTTTCTTCTTTTGGAGAGTTTCCAAGATATTACTGGAAAATAATGTAGGTAATCAAGCATAGAGAGGTTGTCTAGATACAAATAACCTGCACTGACAAAAAGCAAAAAAAGTTTTTCTTCTTCCTAAAAACAATTCCAAAACGGTTTTTAGAAAAAAGTATGATTAATGTCAATGCTATTAGTGATTTAATTGTGAAAATTTACAATCCTAAAGAACTAGGCACATTCTTTGGTACCAACTACCTGAGTGAAGCAGTTTTCCTTCTTTGTAATCCTGACTGTGGAACAGAGTGAAGCTGGTAAACAGAGGTAGTGGAAAAATAGGTCGGTGCTATTTTCATTGTTTACTAGGACTTATTTCCTTGTAGAAAACATTATTTATTAGATATTAGCGATTGATCTTTTGGAATAATGAGCTGGGGAAGAGAGAGACACACACACAGAAAGAGATAGGACAAAGAGAAACAGAGACAGAGGGAGACAGAGAGAAGAGGAAGAGAAGTATGTAGAGAGGGAAAGGCATCTACTCGGTTAGTTTCTCAGCTCTGAGTACAGTGAGCACTCGTAAGGGACAAGTTCACATTTCCCTGTGGGACAGAAGACAAGCTTGCTCACTGTTTACTCTGAAAGTGAGGTCCCGGATGTCAGCAGGCCTCAGCCCTCATGCTACACACTCCATGAGGGCCGGTGTCTTTGAGTCCTTACTGCTTCATCCCTGTAGGACTCTAGGGCAAAAAACTGGAAGAAATGGCTGTATCACCTCTTTTTTTCCACAGTTTTGACAATTTTTATCTCTGAATTAAGAATATTTTCTTCTGCCATCATCTATGTTACCAACAGACTAATTTACCAGGTCATAAATATATGAATGTGTAATCCCACACACAGCATATCTGACATTTGTGGTAACTATTTTATTTGAGATTTTAGAAGTAGTAACTTATCAACCATATTCTATAGGCTTCTGTGTTTCATTAAGTGTATGGTTCTATTTTATTAACCTTATCTGAAAAATAAGGAAAGAATAATCAGTGCAGAATTATAGAGACTTAGAGATACATATTTAAGTTTTAATTTTTAAATTTTAACAATTAGATTTTATAATAAATTTTAGACACTATGAGTGCAGATATAAAGCACATTTTATGTCAAAGATATTCTGCACATGCCAAGTAATGAAGGTGAAACAGAGACTGAGAGAGAGGGAGACAGAGAGAAGAGGAAGAGAAATGTAGAGAGAGGGAAAGGCATCTTTACTTTTCTTTATTTTTGGTTCCAGCCTAGGGCTCTGTCTGTGTGATGGTGAATGATTGCCTCTTTTTAATAGAGTGGATTTACTTTAATATATAAGATGTTCTTTTTCTAGTTTTTCAATAAAAATTTGAAAGAATATTAGGATTTAAAGTCTCTTTAAATATAAAATATCAGGAAATACAAACACAAAGAAAATAGAATGTATTCAATACAAACATTTGCATTTTGTAGACAATAATTGAAACACTTTTAAAGTTTCAAAGTTTGAGGTCTAACTTTCTCCTCTTTCATCACGATTATAAAAGAGTGACTTAAAACTTTGCCAATGCCAATTTCACGTAAGGCTGACTTCATCAATACAAAAGCCATGGTACGTGTACCACATACATGGTGAATAATCAGGAAGATCACTCTGGAAAATAATCAAGACACATTCTACTTACACATTTTAAGTTTTAGTTCTCTCTTTTTCAGAAGCATAAACAAATGATTGTTGCAATTAGAACATTTAATTCTTTACAAACTAAAATATAGTCCTCAGTGGAGGGTTCATGCAATGCAATAGCAGGACAGTAAGCAAGTGACAGAATTTAAAATCCAGTAGCAAATATATGACAAAAACTGATTTTGAGATATCACAGGATGCTTAGTTTCAGTGGTAACGTTTTCCACAGTTCAAAATTGCAAATATCTTTGGTAAATTCTTAATTCCTTGGCATGTGCTAATAATAGTTACATTAAAGTTATAAAATTTTAAGTTAACTGCAGTTATTAAGTACTACCTTTATGAAGTCTTTAAACCATAAAACTTAAATGAGTGAAAACAGATTTCAATTAAATATACAAATGATTTCATACATGTCAGCAGTACGGAGAAGTATGGCCCAGAGTTAATTTTTTTGCTGAGTTAAAAAAATGGGACAACATGGTAAACATCTATGACAATAGCAATTCAACTGGAAAAATTTGCGATGTTAAAATGTAAACAGACATTTTTGCCCGTAGGAAAGAAACCTCATCCCTTTTTGTTACGCTTATCGCAGAGCATAATATAATCCCACTAGGCTGGAGGTGGGCTAAAGTCATATGGAAGGGCACACGCACAACATGCCACAGAAATCTGATTATTATCATGAAATGAAATCTACTGCCATCTTAAAGGACTTCATATATTTTATTTGATTATTTATTAAAGGAAGAGGAAGCAGCAAACTGAATCAATACCTGTTTGCTGGTAAAGTGACTCACTGTATCTTAGAATTTTGGTAAAATTAATTAATAATGAATATGTAATTAAACTCATAAGCATAAATCCCTTCCATGAGACTAATTAGTGGATGAAGTAAATCTCATGTGAATAGAGCAGCTCCTCATCGGTGACAGACTGCTGTGCAATGCATGTTTTGTTTGTCAGTTTTTATCTCTTTACATGTCCAGCTGAATACTGGAGGAATAATTCAAAACATCCTTATCCATGAATCTCTACCCAGTACCCACACACTCAGGTCTCTTCATGCATTCTGTTGTTAAAGTATTCACTCTGCTATCAGGATCCTTTGTCTCTGTATTTCCAAGAGTCAGCTAATTTCAGGGCTCCCATTCTTGAAATTTCTGAGAAATACTCCTCCTATCTTGGGATCAGGATTAAACAAGGCTGTTTCTGAAACCTATCGATTTGGGGTAATAATAGATGAGTCCAACCATCACAGTAATTTTTAAAAAGTGAATGGCCATCTCCTATAAGGAGCTCTTAACATACAGCTGGGGTATTTCTTCTTCTACAAGCATGAGGTGGGGAACATAGGCACTCATTATTTCCTGTGTCCATCTTCCTCAAACGTAGAACTGGTATTACTGGGGCAAGTAGGTTAATTTTACTCTACATATATTCTCTTTCCAAATATTGCATTAGCTCTTCAGTTCTTCATTCCAAATACCTCACTTCTCAGTTTCCAGTTATGTTCTATTTTTTCTAATAATGATAATATGCATTGGTCACGTTCAAAAGGCTCTTTAGAAATCCATCAATCATAGTATTGAATAATAACTTTAAAATATTTCCCTAGGAAGTGCTGTCTTTGAGCATAAATTCGTTAAAACATTAGTTTAAATCTCACTTTACTGAAGGTATGTTAAACCATTTGTTAATTAAAGGGCACTTAAAAATAAGAAGAAAAGCTTAAGCACAAAGCAATACAGCCTGCCAGAAATGCATCAATGTGGTGGTAAGAGAGGAAAGAGCTAAAAGCATTCATTCATGACAGCAATTTCAAGCCACCAGGAGGATGCTTCCTAGTAACTGAAGAAATGAGTCATCAGTAATGATGTTAAACTGCATCAGAACCATTTCAGATTGTCCTTAGAACAAGAAAAGTAAAGCTGATTTGTGTTTTAGTAAAGATATCTATAAGATTTAGTGTTAATTACTAATACATTAGTCTCCTCTCCAAAATATATTTATCTACCCTCACATTCATAGACTTTTATCTATTCTAAGTTTAAAAATATAATGTATGTACAGAAAGTAGATCTGGTAATTTTGAAAAAATATAATATTTTATCATTAAAGGGGCTTTTCGTTTTCTCAGCATATACTAATTTTCCTCAAGTATTGGTGTCTAAAATTTTCTTAGAGACACAATTACTCACAAATGTTTAATATTGTGATTAAGTTAAGATTTGCCACATGCCTATTTTGAGCATGGCATAGTTGTCAGTGTTGGCCAGTCAATTTACCCCTCCATGGCACTATCTGTATAAAATAATTCCATTAGTGTGAAATCAAAGAAGAATTTATCCTAGGGATTACCTTTATAGATTAATCATCTTCCAACAGCAGTTGCAGCAGGGTTTTATTTTTTAATAAAAGGCTCAAGTCAATTTTATTATGTTGAAAAATGGAGAGGCTAGATCAAAATAAAGAGGGATGGAAGAACAACACTGCATGAATTACAGACTAAAATGAACCTAGGTACTTTTAGAAGAATGAAAAGTTGGTGAATACATGGGTGTTATAGATGTGGACCTACACATACCATAAGTAGATCCTCCTACTTGTGACCATTTGATGGATTTATAACTATAACAGGCAGCCTATTAAATAACATACATTTTAGTTGACTACTAGTGATAGATTAATTAATGATCCTATATAATCAAATGAACCTCAAACTTACATATGTTGTGTTTTCTTTTAAAAATTTTAAAAATTACCATTTATTTTATATTTATATCTTCTGAAGGAAAACAGAGGAGATTCACTGTTACCCTAGGGTAGATAAGGGTTTTCTTGGATGTGACACCAAATATACAATTCATTAAAATACTGATCAAAGAAAAAAGCATGTGGAGAAATATTTTCAAAGTGACATCAGATAAAATACTGACATAATTTGATTATTGAATGTTCTCCAAAAATCTCTTTGTTAAGTGCATGGTACCTGGCTAGCACAGGTGGTGGTGGGAGCCTCAGGAGGTGGGCCTTTGAGGAGGTCCTCCAGCTGTGTGGGTGAATGGAAAAGCAGGACATGGCCAGGCGTTTCCTCTTTTTGTCTTGCTTCCTCATCCCCAGGTGGGCAGCTTTGACCCACCATGTGTTCTACCATGTCCTGATTCACCACAGTTCCCAAAGGAATGGGCCAACTGAGTGTGAATTTAAATCTCCAAAACTGTAAATCAAAATACACTTTTATCCTTTGTAAGTTTATTCTCTTAAGCATTTGTTATAGTAACTAACTACTTGTAGTTAACATAAAATATTCAATTTATATAAATGCAACAAATTTCAGTACAATAGTTTTTTTTTTAATTCCAGATCATTATTATACCAAGTTATATTGGTATATGTATACCAATATATATAAATATCAGAATGGTTTATATATAAAATCCCTTTGTCAATCAAGTATATACCAAATATATACTTGATATATTTTCCTGACACTTGTGTATATATAGATAAACTATACCTCATTCATATTGAACAATACTATTTGTAAATACATGGGAAGATTTTTGAAAGAGAAAATGTGCTTTTATTTATTCTTGCAAGAGGAAGAAACAAACTGACAATGTTTGTGTGTGGAACATAATTCACAGGTGCAGCAAACCATGAAAGACAGTTCATAATAATAGAAAAGAGTACTAAGAAAAGTGTGGCTGGCCAGCAACAAGGATGGTTGGAAACAGACATTCACAGTAACTCAAGAAGTGATACAATGAGTTTGGAGAAACAAAAGCTAATCCACTGAAGAAGAGAAAAATAATAATTTATAAGCTCATGTTTGTGTACAAGACCTGAAAATTTAGAGGCCATGTAATATCATTTTTTAAATCCAGGAATTTGAGTAATTATGAGTTATGGCTTGTGACATCAACTTGTTTGACCAAGTTGTTTTCTGTAAAAGCTTGGGAGATATTTTTCTCCTGGTGACTCTCCTTAGGCACACTATACACCACTGATTAATTTGTTCTGTGGTCCTACAATTCCCTTGCTTAGGAGTTTGTAAAACTCACTCAAGTTGTAGGATGTCACTAAAAGCTTCCCTCAGCTTCTGCATCCCCTTTGACCTTGAAAAACTGAGACCAAAATATGGGCTGTGTTCCTAGCCCATCTATCTTTTCAATTCTTGGTCTCCAAACCTCAATTGTTGAAGATACAGAAGAGAAGATTAATTACATTATATTGTATTGGGAATGGTGATCTTAATATTACACAAAATAGAACAGTTATTTTCTACCAGTCATGGATGTTTTAGTAGTTGAATCCATGTAAAATATTAACAGGTGACAGTTATATATTTCATACAGTAAATTAGAAATTAAAAGCCATTCATAATATTGTAGCATACAATCATGACAATATCTTTATAATACACCTGAATATCCAGTATGACATAAAATATCCCTTTTATTCAGTTATCTCTATCTATTACATAAGAATCTTTTACCTGAATAGTTGATCTTTAATGGGATGTCACTGAAGAAATTTGTGATATTGTCTGTACTGTATAATATCTAGGCATCTCTAAGTAAATAGGTGCATACATAGCATACATATCATGAAAGCTTTTGTTATTATTATTGACTCATGACCTCAGGTTGGTTTGACATGAAACTCCTATCATAAGTAGCTGGAGCACAAAGAAAGGCAATTGTTTGAATCTAAAAGAAAAGTTTCTCACCATAAACAGCCCTTGTTTTACATTGTGGGAGATCTGTACATCTGAAGGCGTGAATACACTGAATACATTGTGAGGTTAATAACAATCAATTGCCATAGTCCTATGGAAACAATTGCTTATTTAGTTTGCATTAGAGCATCTCATAATCAGAAGGCCTTATTATTTCAGTTTTAGAAAACTTAACCCTCTGACAATGGCAAAAGCAAACATAACACAATAATATATTATTGGAGTATCTCCCATAAGGCTATGGAGATTATTTGGGCTTCCTATTAATGAACAAGAATTAGAAAAATATGTCTATGCAGCCACTTTCTTATTCATCAGTTGGAGTCCTGTCCAATAATTTCTCCCATCCTAAGGACTTTTTGTTTAATTAGTTTAACAAATTTTGTTGACCTATGAGAAAACAAAATTTGATATTATTTTTACCAGCTGGCCATTCAGATGGAAGCATACTTTTTAAATCATAAATTGAATTACAAATTAATGATCCATAAATGTAAAAGGAAAGGAAGAGAGAAAACAATTGTTGATCTCAAAGAAAAAACAGCTGCTCACAAGTAGGACAATTGGACTAACAAGTACACAGTTTAACCGATTGGACAAACATCCTGTAAAATCAAACTACAATGAAATATATTCTGATCAAATTGAATTATAATAACTGTTTTACAATTTTAGAAGTTTTTAAACACCAATAGACTAGTTCAGAATTTTTGTAGGTCAATTAGCAGCGATCTCTTATAAGAAGAATTTGGAAGGAATAAAACCTTATATATGCAAATAATATATTTTTGGATTTTATTCTGTCTTAAGAACACTGGCAAATTTTATGATATGTTATGTAGCTTCAATTATCCTCACACACTCCATCACTCCTCAGACCTTTGATCCTCATTTTTGTTTGCCATCTCCTGGGCATTCTGGTCAATCTTTTTAATTAGTCCCAGGCTTGGTTCTGCCCCAACCTTGTCTATCAGCTGTGGCGTAGCCTCTGAGGCATCACTGCCACAGGACTGATCATCAATTTCTTGTGAGGCAAAACCAACTCTTTCTCTGGCTCTTGGTCCAAGATACAGCTGGACAGCATGCTCTAGAATCCAGATAAGCCTCTCAGTGTTCTCTGTAAAGGCACAAGCATACTCTTTACCCCATATGAACACTGGGCTGGGTCTCTTCCATTGTCCAGTATGAAGATCTTTCCAAAAGGCCCCTCCTAGCTTCTTTTTCTTTACCTAATGAATTATCTTTCTGCTACTGTAGTTGCAGCCCTAGTAGGATTTTAAAAGTTAGTGTATAATGCCAAGTGAAGCCTGTTATGAGGTAAGAATTTTGTAGGGAAGGATTCCCCCCTTTTTGCAGTTGAATTTTGAGTGCATCGTGAGCATGTTCAAAAATTCCTTGACCTTGAGAGTTATAAGGAATTCCTGTGGTAAGGGAAATATGCAAAAGTTTACAAGACATTTGGAAGGCAGCATTCCTATAGGCTGGATCACTGTCAGTCTTAAGTCCTCATGGCATGCAAAGGGTACTGAAGGCATCCAGGCAATGAGTGATGACACATCTAGCCCTTTCACCAGGGAGAGTAGAAGCAAAAATAAATCCTGAGGAAGTGTCCCCTGAGACATGGCCTAAGCAAAAAGAGTCAAACTCAGGAATGTGCATAACATCCATTTGCCGGAGATGACTGGTGTGTAACCCCTGGGGATTAACCTCCATCAGGAGTGAGAGGAGATGTAGTATGCAGGAGTAACCTTGTTTAACGACTTGTCAAGTCTGTTTCTGGGTTAAATGGAACTATTTGCACAAGACAGAAGCATTTTGATGGCAGGTACCACGGGAGGCACAAGCCTGTTTAAAGGGACCAGCGTGACTGAGCCACCGATCTGTCTGTATCAGTGTTTCCTTTAGTGAAAGGCCCTGGAAATTGGGAATGAGAACGTAAATAACTGACATCATGGGACACTGATGTGACTGAATGGCAAATGGGAGAGCACAAAACAAATGTAACGGATCCTTGTGGCCAGTGTGGATAGTGGCAGCTCCACTGCAGCACACTGCAGACACAAACGCTGACTGAAACGTGTTCAAGGGGAGTGGATGAATGACCTGGCAAGGCCCATACAACAGCCTACAATTTAGTCTTCTTTGTAGATGAAAAACTAGTACCCTCCATTTGGGCATCCGGGAGTTTCATTCACTGCTCCCACCTTGACTAGGCCTCCTGCCCCACCACCTCAGGGCTATGCGTGAGCTCCCCTGGTGGCAGGCAGTAGCTGAAGCAGCTCCTCGGCCTGAGGGGAAGACTGTTGCCCCTGGGCTTCACCCTTGGGCGTGATGCTTCAGTAGTGGTGACCGGGATGGAGCTCAGTGTCCACCTCGCTGCCAGGGATGGGCTCTGTCTCCAGATTGGTTTTGCCAGTGTCCCACCTCCCTGGAGGATGCTGCAGCCACAGCTACCACGTTTTTCTGGCTTTTTCTTCCCCTGATTTGGGCTGTTGCTGCTCCTGTGCCCTCAGCTAAGCATGGGGTGCACAGGGCCATGGGCTTGACTGGTGGGTATACATGCATAGGGGTGGCTGGGGCCTCTTGGCTGGGTCTGCCTAGGGCCAGAGCATAGGGCGCTCACTCTGCTTGGCTTGCACCTCTCCCACTGAACCGGGCTGTGCTGAGCCGACTACACAGGCAGCTTGATCTGAACACAAATAAACATTTCCCTTCCATGATAAATAAACCTCCAGACTTAAAACTGCTTCAGCTATTCCTTTCCAATCATTTGTAGCCATAACCTGTGGCCTAGGAACTCTATTAAATCCAAGGTAAAAGAGGGAGTGGTGTCACAGGTAGCGCAGTGGCTTGTTTAAACTTTTTAAAACAAGGTCTTAAAGGGTCTTAAAGGGTACAGCTTCATGAGGACCTATAATCAGTCCCAGATTATTGGGGACTTGGAATTCAGTAACAGGGTAGGTATGCTGAAAATCTTCCACGGCCTCCCCCATCCCTCTGACTTCTATTAGTACCAATTATAAGGGAGAGAGAAAATGACTCCATTCCCTAAAGGTGGAATTTCCAACCTGTGATGCCTCAAAATTTCTCAAAACTGAAGACAGAAGTTGCTGCTTGTGGCTCAGTTAAAGTTGTCAGTTTTACCTTAGGCACCTTTTGACAAAATTAGGCTTATGCTCCAAGGGCATAATAGTGAGTGAGGAAAAATGGGTCCTTGGAGCAAGCAGGCAGCAGCACACTAACCAAGTTTCCCTGGTGCCATGACTGGTAAATTTTAGATATATATTTTATAAGATATAATGAGCTTACTTCTCATTTGTGTTAATTCTTCCAAATTTCCATAAGTGAATTTTAAATGTCAAATAAATATGTAAACATTTTTTAAAGACTGATGTCAACAAGGTTCCTGAGAAGAGCTCTCTTGCTTTCTCCTCGGTGGAAATACCAACTCAAACAACGATTCATTCACAAAAATGCATTCATAGGCTCCATAATGTATGATGTTTTAGCAAACATATTCCTGAATAGTAGATGTGTAAATTAAATAATTTAAAGAAGAAATAAAAGTATCTTGAGACAAATCCAAATGGATACCAACTTACTTATTGGAAATAACAAAGGCAGTTTTTAGAAGTCTGTAGAAGCAAATATCTATCTCATAAAGAAAAAAAAATCCTACATAAGTTACATAGTGTTATACTTCAAAAAATCTAGGATTCCTAGGACCAATACCTCAAATATAATGAAAGGTAGGAAATAACTGATATAAAGAAAAAACAACTGCAAAAGAGACTAGAAAAACAATATTGAGGATCAATTAAACTAAGGGTTGGAGTTTACAAGAAAAGCTGCACAAACCTTTAGCTAAATTACCGAAGAAAAATTGAAGAGTTGAATAACTCATATCATCATACAAACAGACATGACAACCAATAACAGAACAACGCAAAGGGTTGTAAAAGACAACTGTAAACAGCTGCACAGCACCAAATGGGACAATGCAGCCCAAAGTGATGTGCTCCTAGAAATGGAGGCTTCCAAGCCTAAAAAGGGAAGGAAGAAAAAGACCAGAGCAATAAAAGGCAGGGGGTTAAATCACAAGTAAAAAGTTTTATACTAAAGTGAAGTTCAGGAACTGATAATTTCACTGTGCAATTCTACCAAATGTGTAAATAACAGATATAGCTAACATGTTGTTTAATACTCTAAAACAATGATGAGTCTACTTTCTATCTTGTTTTATATACTTAGCATTACACTAATCCCAGAGATGGACAAGGACTTTACTAAAAAATATTACCGGGACATGTTCCTGAAGAAAACAGATGTAAATATCTTCATCCTATCTTAGCAAACTGAACTTACCAACAAATTACAATGGCCACTCACCGTGATCAAGTGTAATTTTTCTCAGAACCTATAAAGCCAATACACTGAGTTAACAGAATGAAGGGTAGGTATAAGATCCACTCAATTCAGAAGTCAACATCATTCCAGGGTGAAATCCCTCAAACTTTTTATTGTAACTATACCTAAACCTTATAAAAACCATCTACAAAAACTCACAGCTAATATCACACTTCACAGTAATGAGTTACGAACTCTATTTCCAAAGTCAAAAAAACAGTACTCTATTTTACCACTTCTGTTCAACATAGTACTGGTAGTCCTAGGCAGTCAGAGAGGGTACAAAAAAAAAAATGAAAATCATCTAAAATAGTAACAAAGAAGTTTAATTATATCCATTTATAGATTACCTATTATATACAGAAAACTAAAATACTCCACTGAAAATGTTAGTGGTAATTAATGAATTGAAAATATTACAGAGTATAAAACTGACATTTTAAATTGGTGGCATATCTGTAAATTACCACAAAATATACAAAAAGGAAATCTGGACACTAATTCATTTATAGTCAGTCCTAAAGAAAATTCACAGGAGCAAGTACAACCAAGCAGTGGAAACAACTGTACTCTCAAAATTATTACCATTGAAGAAAGTAATTAGAGAATGCATCTATAAATGAAAAGGTATCTCATGTCATAAATGTTAAGAATTAATGTTTAAATATTCACAAGACCCAAAGAAATCTTCACCTTCAAAGCAATTCCTATTAAAATTGCAAATAAATTTCTTACAGAAGTGAAGAAAATATTAATACTTACATGGGCGCACACAGATTGTTAAGAGCTAAAGTAATCTGATGGAGAGAGTGAAGTGGATGTATCACACTACCTGATATAAAAATATTCTACAAAGGTTGAACAATTGAAAGGCATTGTACTGGGATAAAAGCAGACATTAGATAAAACAAAATAAATATAAATAAGGTATAGATCATTATTAGCAATAGTCTATCGATATTGTTCTATTGATTATTAAAATGTTAAATAGTAATGTAAAATACCAAAAAAGGAGAAAATGGATGTGAAATATGTTGATACTCTACATTATCTTATGAACATGTTGGTAAATCAAAATCTTTGGAAAATAAGTACACTAAATGCTTTTATCAAAAGCAGTCAGAGCAAGATAAGTAATGTGTCTATTTCCACATTAAAAGGCAACATTTAAGAGAAGCAGCACTTCCCTTGGCGTGAAAGACCTGGGTAGAACAGGTAAAGTTTCACTGCCAATCTAATTGTAGCCAGATTTTCAGCCAGTTTTCCAAATACTTCAGCAATGTAATCCTAAACATTACTCTCTCTTTGAGATACAGGGAATATAATCACAAGAGTAAAAACAACTACGATGCTTAAGGTAAGAATGTGAAATGCAATACTCAAAGTCGGAATACAAATTTTGAAAGAAAACAGAAGAAACCATTTTGAATTCCTGGCATTAACACTTTGTAACTGGTTTTCATATAACTATGTTAATTGCAACTCCAATTACTATGCTACTTGATATTGTTATTTAAGGTTTTAAAGATATTTAAATGTTTAACTTGACAGAATTAAAGTTGCTACAAAACTTAGAATATTTTTCTGAATAAGCCCATCAACATTGCTCAGACTTGGGGAAATCTAATTAGTTAAAAATCTCCTGGATTTTATTAGTACTTTTTATGGTATATTATGTATGAGGTTAATGTGTTGTGTAAGAATAAAAAATATGGGACAATAAAGTGAAAATAATATTATTTTCCTTCCCATTAGAAAATCTATAAATATTAAATATATATCAACAATAAGATGTTCATCTCATACTGTAAGAACCTTTAAAACACACCAACACACCACCACACACACAAAGGAGTAGCTTGGAAAACAGAGACACATGCACGTGATACAGACACACAGATCCACATGCGCATACACACTTGTAATGCACAATCACTGCCTTCCTTTTCTTGAGGATATTTCCACTTTAATTCCCTAACCAAAAGCAAACCCTACTTTGTCTGTTTCAAATTTTCCATATATGCTAAATTGCTGAACCCACAATCTAAAAATGCATGTGCTATTGATTGCACAAATGCTTTGTTCATTGGAAATATTCATTCTATTCAGTTAACAGGAGGGGAAGTACACATTAATCACTAGCTTGCAAGCGTTCAGGCAACAAAATCTTTCCCTGGAGCAAATACTATTTCCACTCGCTTTTCCCTCTTCCAAATGTCCCTATGGAGCTTTTCGCAGTACCCAGTAGAAGTGCTTTTTTGCTGAATTTATACAGTGTTCACCTAGAGCAAGTATTCTTTGCTGTGGAAGTAGACAATTTCAAGGTTTTTATTGTTCCTCTCTGCCTGCATAAATACCCAGTTATATGGACCTTTTTCAGTACACTGCTTGAAAATGCTTCAAATATTTTTGGAATAATCTTGGTGAAGAAAAATGTTAACAGTCTAAGAAATGTGAACTTAATGTCCTGTGAGGAGACACCTCATATTAAAATATACGTGCTACAGTATCACGTAAAACATGTCTCACTAGCTTTAGGATCCAAGCTAGCATTGTAGCACAACTAAATAAATATCCTAGTTTAATCATGATTTCTTTCCATTGATTCAAGTAACCTTGTACATATTTAAGACAGTTAAAGAGAAGAGTTAATTTTCTCCAAAAGACAGGTTCCCTCTTCCAACTCACACACTAAATTTGGCACCAGAATGCACCATTATTTCACTTCAGTAGGTACTTAAGCATGGAGATAAGTATTTACCTAGCTAAGTGTCGACAAGGGAACACAATTTTGCAATTTATGTACATTTTCTAGATGCCAGGTAAGGAAATTGCAGCCTGAATATACTGACAAGTTGTGAAGTTTTCACAAATATAAAACGCTAGGATATGGCTGGGTCAAAAACACCTTTGAGCGCAATGAAATATTTAAAACAACTCCTAAATTCCAAGCACATGAGAAAACATAGACATTAAAATTAAACATTCCAATAGTGAGAAATCTATTTGAAGAACAGTTTTCTGACTTGATACTTACTAAGTTGTCTTAAATTACTGCACCTTGTGCCATAGTATTTTCCCATAATTGCACAATGCATAATTCAACTTTTTATAGGTACAGATTCATAGCTAATAAAATGTCACAGGTACTTTCTCATCTTTCTTATTTACTCATTTTCAGAACTGTATAGCACAATTCTTACAAGCTGCACACTATCCAGGTTAGATTTGCTCAGAGAAGGTGAAATGCCTTGGTTCAAAATAATAAAAGGGCTTTTTGCCTACCAGCTGTTATGCAGCTTTTTTAAAGAATGATAGTGTTTTGCTCTTTCAGGCAAATGTGAAGTACCTATGAATATTGCAGATGGTAGAAGTTAAAAATCATATTTGTTGCTGTCTCTTTAAATAAGTTAAAACATTTTATTGTTACCAAAGTTGTCACCACATCTATGTAAAAATTAAAATACTACTTTGAAGTAACTTAAGCTTTTTTGATTCTTTGAATAAATGATATTGAAACTCTTGTCTCACAGATCTGACAAAGAAAAAAGGATAATTTTCTGTACCGTGGTTCTCCATTCGCCTTTTCCAGGAATAGTGAATGAAGAGGTGTTTTTGTTGTGGTCAAGGCTAAAAAGGAAACAACTCATGAACTTTACTTTTTCACTCTTACTGTCTCTGGAAAATTGGAAACACAAGATGAGCAGTCTGTTCACAGTGTGTAAGTGTATAACCTAACAATGCTGACTTAGTTCAAGGAGTTTTAATATTGTTTGAAAAAATCTGGAAAATCTTGGAATATATTAACTTACACACTTATATATGGGCAGAAACACTGAATTAAGTAGTAGAATCTGTTCCTCTCTCAGCAATCTGTAGCAGGCACTTGTAAGAATCAGTTACCTTGGGCTGGGGATATAGCTCAGTGGAATAAGCGCTTGCCTAGCAAGTGCAGGGACCTGAGTTCGATCCCCAGTACCGCAAAAAAAAAAAAAAAAAAATCAGTTACCTAACTATTCTCAAATACATTCATTATCTTATGAAACATGTATTGAATGCCTATTTGGCAATAGACACTGCCATGCCATGGAAATGAGAAGAAAAACAATTTGTTGAAATTAATATGAAGTGTGTGAAAAATCTCTACAAAAACTGTATGTAGCATTTTGAGAGAACCGTTATTAATGCAACTAATTCTATGTACAATTGCATCTTAGATACAGATGGTTAGAGAAGATCATATATATTTTGTGTGATGCTATGTATTTTCAATGATTGTATCAATCATAAGACAAAATTATTATTTTTGTGAAATTTTACATTTTGTCTTGAATGCTACACATTTCTGGATTTTTCCCTGAAGTTTGAGCAATGAATAGGACTCTGGATAAAATTTACAATTTCTTATTCCTCTGGAATGTTGCTATTTATTTCAGATGTCATCTATCCTCTCATTTTGGATTCATTAAATGCCATCACTGGGATTCTTAGTATGTAGAAGATAAACAAGAAAACAAGGAATATCAACTGTATTGGAAAGTAAACCTTATTCTGTAAGCATATTAAAGCAATTGGGTCCTGGGAAAGTACTTATAAGTCATAGTATTTGGATTCGCATTGATTTTGTGTCACAGGGTTATGCTCCAAATATTGGGAATAATAGTCAATTTAAAGTATTTTTCATGACAGAAATTATCTAAGTACAGTGTATATGTGATGTTAATAGGCGTTAAAATAAATATAGCATTTTGTTAATATTTTTAATCTTTTTCATAAGATATGTTACATTAGAGACCATTATGTTTTTTTTCAAAACTACCACATTGTGGTGATCAGAATAAAACCGTTTCCTAAATAATGGTGTGTCATTATTTTATGTGATTAAATGTCAGCCGTTTACTTATTATATTTCCTTTGGGAATCGTAGCACCCTGGATTAGTAAGAAAACATGTTATTTTGCCCAAATTCATTTTGCACTTGAACAACTCAAAGCTGATACATGGCAATAATTGTGTACATTTTGAATTTAATAATTGCATAGCTGTTATATACATTTATTAATTTCACTGACATTGATTTTCTTTAAAGGAAGACATCTTCTAACATACTGAAAACGAATGGGAAAGTCAGTCATTTTCTCAACGGGATGATGCGTTTATAAACAAAAGTCTAAAGTCTTATTTGTTTCTTGCTGACTTGCGTTACTGAAACTTGAATTGGCAATAGCTCCGTTATCCGGGAAATACAAGCTCCGAGCACCAGACAAATATCACGGATCTGACTGCTATTTTACTGCCTTCTAAGGTACGTGTAATTGCTTTCACGTTTTAAAAATAAAAATAGCCCTTGGTTGGAAATTGAAGATGTGAGCTAGAATTTCACATAGTTTAGATGTTTTCTGATAAATGAGGAAAATATGTGGCATTAATAAGTAATAACCTTATCTTCTGTGCATTATATGTTGTGAATTATGTCTTGTTCCGCCCCACATGGTTGCTTCGCTGCTCTAGGAAGACTCCTTTGTGGGCTAATTGAATATCAAAAGCAGAATGCTTTCCTTCCATCCAAGAATTTTTGTTTCTCTCAGCTGCTTCTCTTCCCTTATTATTCCACATTTTCCTGTTATGAATACATATTTACCTGTAGAAAAATTAAAAGACATAGAAATGTATGTAATGTTCCTAAATAACTCTGAAGGAACATTGACTACCCAGATTGGGGAGTGTGATAAAAGACAGAGTGGTAATTATTTTGTAAATTATGCATAATTAAATCATATGACATGGATTAACAGCCTGTTACTTAAACTTCACTCTACAAAATGTTCTCTTGTTCTACAGATAATATTGGTTTTCTTTGGAGGGTTCTTGCTCACATTTACCTTTGCCACAGCATGTATGATCTGATAGTACAAACTCATTTTCTAACCTCTTTTTCCCTTTGAAAATATTCTATAAATAGCTATTTATTGCAAATGTACTTATTTTTTAATAAATCCTTTGCAGTTTTCCTATATTTTGTGTGATACTTTTGGAGACTTTTTGTATCTTATCACAAATCCTTTGCCTGCATATTGTTTAGCTCTGTAACTTCAGGATAAAACTCCTGTCCCGATACACGTGACTTGATTTACCCACTGCCCAGCTGTTTCTGTCTTCACTGCAAATTCTGAAAACTCTGCCTGTTTTGTATGGTTTTCATTTTGGTTCTCAATGTCAGTTGTTGACACTGTATCTAGACTGACACTTTGCCAACACAAGTCATACCGTTTATATGTGTAGAAGCAGAGATGAGCTCAGCATGTGTGGAATAAATCCCACCTCAGCTGCCTCTGGTTTTGTGTTTGACTTATTACCTGAAGTTCTCTGACCTCACAATGCCCTCATGACAATGTCTCTCATGTACATTAACTAATTAGTTTTTAATCAGCAAGTACAACTTTGCCTTGTTCTTATCTTCCCCAAATGCCAATGAATACTCAGATATCTCTTCCTTTCTACATATATGCTGACATTTCCTTTTTCCAAATTTCAAATTTTCTTAGAAAAGTAGCTCCAGGCAATCTCTAAAAACCTTTCTGTTGGGCTCAAATACTTCCTACTAGTACCAAAGCTTGAGGAAGGGCAGAACTGCTCAGCAGGTATTGAATTATACACATGAGATGAATACAAACTAGTGACTTAACTTGGTTTATGTGTTCATGAGTCAAAAATTTTCACCTATTCAAATTTTATCTGATAATAATTACTGCTTAAAATAGTACACTAAAAGTGAGTTGTATTCACTTAATGGACTTTTTAGAATGATCCACAGCCACTTATGAAGATGAACTATTTAGGTCAATACAACCAAAAATGTAGATACTAGTAGAGACAGGAATGATCGATCCATTAGTTAAGAATTGCACATATATATATATATATATATATATATATATATGAATAATACTATGTTGATAGGTATATTTCTTAAGACTGTGGGGTTGGACAGTATCTAAAACTTAATGAATAGATTTTAATATGTGTGTTATTTTTACAGAAAGTTTTTCAAAATAAGGAATAATTTGGATTTTGAAAATTTTAAAATGTATGTAAAAGGCTTTTTTACCCTCTTGAATTACTAGATTGGTGAATTACAACAAAATATTTCATAATTCTATAAAATTATACTTTTGGAAAAGCTTTACTCAGTGGACTTTAAAACTTATAATTCTGTTCTTAGATTCAATTTTATTGAAGCCATTTTCCATCAAATAGAAAGGGAATATAATAACCATTGTTAATTTCCTATCATCTTGTTTTGAAATTCTGTATCATTTTTAGTTTTTTTCTCTCTTTAGAATAAAAAGGGGATTATCATCTGCGTTTTTCGTGAGCCTGCTTTTTAGACTATTTTATCACTGTCATTCTGATTACACGAAAGTAATCTGAAGTTTCCCTCATTTTCATATACTCTGGGAGAGTTTACTTCCTCAAATGCATCCTTGAATACCTCTGTGAAAAAAAATGTGCCTGCTACATTAAAGAGAAAAAAACCCGCTTTTGTAGATAATTTAACTTTTAAATTGTTTTCTCTCTTGTCCATTTGACAAGGTATATGTTTGTTAAAACACATGCATAAAGATTGCAAATTATTTTCCATAAGGTTTAGAGCATCAGTTGAATGCAGTTATTTTATTTTGTGTCTATGGTTTTATCCTTATTTTCACATAACAATGCAATTTCAATTTTTTTGTAATCCATGTTGCATAGATGTGCTGAATTTATATTACATTTGGTTTTACTATTTTTAAGGAACTTTTTCAGAATATGATTCCAATTATATTTTCACTTCAATAATTTATTTCATAACCTATAAGTTCAGCTTCCCATCACTGCTTGCGTATACGATTTAATTTTATTTTCTAATGGCCACAATCCACAAATATATCCACAACTGCAGTGCTCCGTGCAAGCATACTTTATATCCGACATGTACCCTAAGTATGGCTTTCTCCTAGAAATTTTGATATGTCTGAAAATCAGGTGGAAAGTTTGACCAAACACTACTACACTGAACAGTCAAATTTGCCAAATGCTTACTTTGCATGATTTGCTTATTTCATCTACCTATTACTAGAAGTATTTTCTGTTAGAGGTTCCTTAGTTCTCCTCCAAGTAGGAATGACAGTAGGCATAAAAGGTTGACTCAGGTGGTGTGAAATAGAGAAGTAACAACAGGGAGAAGGGGACATCCTCGCGGGGAGCGCGGGGTTTGGGGGAAAGCGTGAACCCTGGCGGAGGGAAATATCCCAGCATGCCGAGAGAAGACGGAAGGATAAGAGAAGCGATACTGCAAGATAAAGTAGAGCGACAAGGAGGCTCTTGCAATAAGCAGAGAGTGCGAGCCTCCGTAATCCTCAAAGGCCCTGAACTTTTGCCCCGTACACTTTACATAACTTTTATAAAAGCAAGGTCCTTAAGTACTTATTATTAAATTATTTTACTTTGATCCATGTGTCACGTGTACTGTTCTTGTGCGTGTGAATACTATTACATTCTGTGTTTCATTTGCAAACTCACCCACTGATAGGCCTTCAGGTTGCTTCCATCCTCCACCTGCTGCAGGTTGTGGTGTAACCTAACTCATTCCCACACATGGGTTTGCTTTGAGTACCTGTGTGAAGGGAATTATTAGATTTAGGTAGTGGTGATTCAAGTGGTAATTGTGTTTTTGTTTTTACTTTCTGGTGAACCACAGAAGTATTTTTCTTTAGCGGATGAACAATTTAATATGTCCAGCATCTATGTCGAGAAAGAGACAGAGAGGACCTCATTTCTCTACATTCTTGCCGACACTTGGTACTCTCTATGCATCATCTCTTGTTCATAGCCGTTCTGCTAATTGTGAAATGGTATCTCAAAGTCGCTTTCACTTGTACTATCCAATGATAAATGATGATGAAGATCTTTTCATGTGGTACTTGGCAATCTGTGTATTCTTTCAGATTAATGTCTATTCTGTTGTTGAGTGTTATCTACATATCTGTGAGGAGTACTTGGATTATGGAGTTATGTCTTCTATGTTTTAAAATCACCTGGTTTCATACTGCTGAATGATATACATGGACCATAATTTTCTATTTATTGTTAAAGAAGTTAATTGATTCTCTAACTACTATTGTACCAATTGTGTGTTTCTTCCATTTGCTCTAATTTTTGTGTTACGTATTTTAAGCAGTAGTTGACAGATATGCGTATGGAATTGTTGTTTCTTCTTGATGGACTTCACCTTTTAAGTATGTGTAACAATATTTTTATTTAAAAGTTAATTTAAACTCTATTTTGTCTGTTACATTTCTTGAGATAATAACTACTCTGTTTCTACTTTGGTCACGATTACTGTGAAAAACTTTTCATGCATTTCCACTTTTGATCTGTTTCTTTTAGATCTAAAGTTACTGCCCTTAGGAACACATTAAGCAGTTATTCTAGATTTCAAAACATTTTCTGATATGTTCCTTTCATTTGGTGCATTCAATATATTTTTGGTTGAAACTTATTACTGTTATGGTACAGTTTACTTCCATAATTAAGCTATTTTGTTTTCTATATAATTTCCAAAATTACCTTCTTTTACTATGTCTAACTTTACTCTGTTATGCTATTTTCATTTTCCTTCATTTCATTTCACATATATCTTTATGATTAAAATTAATTTATCATAATTTAGCTTGAACTAATGGTAACTTACCCTCAATAATTTGTTTAAAATAGGTTCTTGACCATTTTCCCTGCCTTTATCATATTTGACATGAATTACATTATATATCACCCTATCATTAATAATATATTTTATATATTTATAATAATTTGCATATATTTGTCTTCTAAATTACAGGAGAATCAAAAAGATGAGTGACAAATTGAGAATGCACTAATAGTCACATTTTTAGGTACCTGTGTACTTAATTAGGTTTTTTTATTTGTTTAGATACATTTGAATCTTACTCTAATCTTTCATTTAAGAGTAAAAGATTCACTTTAGAATTTTCTCACAAGAAAAGTACAGTTTGTAAATTGACTTGGCATTTGTTTACCTGGGAATGTCTCAATATCTCTTTCAGTCTTGAAAGATAGTTCTCTTAATGTAAATGTCTTACTGACTGGTTGGTTGACTGGTTGCATTTTGTCCTTTAAATACATTATTCCATTGTCTTCTGGCTTTCATAGACTTTGGTGGGAAATTGTCTATTGTTCTTAGTAATGATACTTCTATGTGAGATGAAATGTTTCTTTCTTGTTACTCTCAAGAGTCTTCCTCTTTTGCTGCTGACAATGTCTTTATAGTTTGCCACAGAGTAAGTTTCCTCGAGTTAACCCTACTTGAATTTGTATACTGATATATTTTATCATTTTGGAAGTGTTTGACCATAATTTTTTGAAATGTTCTCTCTTCTTCTGGGATTTGAAAACACACTTGAAGATTGATGTGACTATTTCCCACAGGTCCATTTTGTCTATGTACTTCAGTTTTCCCTTCTCTCAAGATAATTATGATTTTTCTATCTTTAGATTTTCTGACTCATTTTTGCTCAGGTCTTGTGCACAAGTGTAGTGCATTTTCCTTTTCAGTTATTGTGTTTTCAACTCCAAAAGTGTCCATTTGATCCCTTTTCTAATTTTTTTGGCTTTATTGATACTCTCTATTTTAATGCTTTAAACTGTACTGATATCTGTTGTTTTGCTTTTTGTCTAAGATTTATTTTGTTTTTTGAGCACATTATATCAGATAATTGACTTTTTCTCCTGCTGCATTCTTCTAGTGCCAGAAATTGCTCAGGGATATTCTTTCATAACTTACTATTAATTATTGCTCTGATTTGGATCATGTTTTTATATTTCTTTGTGGTTTCGTAAGTTTGGTTAAGAAGTAGACATTTTGAATATCATAATGTAATTTGAGGACTCAGATGTTCCGACCCCAGAATTTGCTGTTTCTTCCTAATGAAAGCTGTGGTGACCTGTTCAGTGATTTTCCAAAGGATTCCTACAAGTGCTGTCCTTGTCATATGTAGTCACTGTAGACTCTGCTCCCTTAACTCAGAGCTCAGAATGACTGTTCGTGATCTTACAGAGATCTCTTTAAACTCTGAAAATCAAACATGAAAATAAAATTGATTACTTCCCAAATGTTTGAGTTTAGTCTTTGTTCTGACTTACAAATTCAAAGATTTCTCAATCAAACAAAATTTCTGCTTAATCCTTTAGCTCTCCCCATGCAAAGCCCACAGGTTTATCAGAGATGAAAGCCTGGGATCCTCTCAGTTCATTTCTTAGCATGCATCTCATTCTGGGGATGTGGATCATACACAAGTCCTTGATAAATCATGTGGAGCTTTCAAGTTACTGTTATTCCAAGGATTTCCTCCTCAACTTCCTCCTGGGCTTTTGGTCTATCTGTTGTTTGACTCATCCACTATGCCTTGTCCCTGGTGATTACAAGTAGATGCTCAAGATGCCCTTTGTGCCATCTGCAAAGCTATTGTGGCTTGGCAAGGTTTGAGGAATACAAGTAGGAAGCTAGTCTCTCCAGCACCCCCTAAGGGAAGTACCGGGTGGTTCAAATGGGTAAGGAAAATATTTTAAGAGCAAAGCTTGTACTAGGTTTCTGGAAAAAAGAACTGGCACCAGAAAATGGGTTATCGTCTCTACAGCCAGTTCTGCATGGTTAATAATAGACATGCAATCAAAAACACAGCATTATTTCACAAAAATACAGCTGCATTTTCCCTTCACTAAGCAGTCTCTCACATGCCAGAACCTGTGATTAGATTCCAGAATTTAGATTATACCAATTTTTGTTGCTTTATATTTATTTCAGAGAAGACCAGATACTTTGAGTTCTCTGTTGCCTTTTTGCACGACACCACGTCAATATTATTTTAAAAGTTATAGTCCTATTACCTCATTAGGAATAATGGTCATTATGTACAGTAATTAAATATATGTTACTAGACCACATTTTATCAGGTGAGTCACTTCAGGATGTGTCTATCTCATTGTTAGCACAATTACATTGTTTTATATTGTGTTAGATATGATTATATTATAAATTAAATTAACTTATTTTTATAATTGTGGACAATATTTGCTAATGAATTAATTTGACTGAATTCAAGGTATATATTTTGAAAGCTTTTCCACTTAAACATGATATAACCAGTGCCTTCTATTGTTCTTCTTCCAGGTTTTTACTAAATATTCTTAAATTCTTTGTTTTCATAAAATGTTTAAAATGATCTTTCCTAGTTTTCATCAAAAACTGTGTATTTTATTGAGACATTGAAAAATTCAAACATTAGTTACAGAATTACCATGATAATGTTGTTTTATCCTGTAAAAATGCTTTTTCTCCATTTGTTGCAATTAACTTTTGGTATTAGCATGCAATTTTATAACTTGTGTTTATACATTCAATTTTGGAGTTTTCTTACACATTTAAGTGACTTTAGAGAATATGTAGGTTATAGAAATTTATTGTCAAATTTGTTTTGCTATTGCAAATGAAGTTTTTTCTTCCTTACATTTATTTATTTGTATATGATTGGGCTGTCCATGTGTAGGTGTAGCTACTGAACTTTTCAAATGGAAATAATTTGCATTAAAATATGTTTTATGTATGAAATGCACACTAGATTTTGGAACACATTTGGTTAGAGAGGAACAGAGAGAATACGTTTATATCTTATTAATTTCTATATTGCTATATGTTGTTTTCACATTACCTTGGATACTTTTAGTTAAATAAGTTATTTAACTTATTCAGAGTTACAATTAATTTAAAGTTACAATTAATTTAAAGATTCACAGCCAGTCATGGCAGCTCATGCCTGTAATCCCATCACTCAGGAGGTTGAAGAAGATCTCTAGAAGTTTGAGGTCAGCCTGGGGTATATAGTAAGTTTAAGCCTGAATTGCATAGTGAAATCTTGTCTGAAAAAGAAAAACAAAGACAAAAACAACCATTCACTAATTTATTCTTTTACTTTTTACATTTTATATGAGCCTATTTAACATTTTAAGTTGAATATGTGTTTAACAATTACATTTCTATTGTGAACCACTGACATAGAAAGGTAATTGTTAGTTATAGGTGAGTTTCCCAGACAGTTCCCTATTGTCTTTATTAGTTTCATCACTGATTATACAATTTTTCTGTTGTATCATTTAATTTATCTGAAGTACTGAAACTTTACTGGTTTATTTTTAAATTTCCAATTGTTTGCTCTTGCCTTTTCCACTTGTCAGTACTTGGTGAGCCCTGTTGACCTGACACTTGTAGATGCCGTGGACTATCCCCAGACTTCGGCCGCTGCACAGATGGGCAACAACTGAAACTTGGATACATTCAGCAGGACAGTGACATTAAACAGCAATTTGAAAAGTTGCAGCAGTTTCTCATAGAACTGAATTTAAACCAGCACAGCAGTCCAATTTCTGCATGTATATCCAAGAGAATGGAAAACATTTCCTCATAAATAGTTGTACCTGTTGGGAACAAATTTAAAAACATTTCTATGACAGCTAGTGACCAGAATCACACTTTTTCTCCAACACAAGAATGGATAAATAAAGCATTATTTCTTTACATGAAGAAATACTCCTTAATAATGAAAAGAAATGACCTATGGGCATATGAATGAATTTTTATCATATTATGCTAAGTAAAGGTACTTTATTATGTGGTTTTCTTTGTTTGTAATTCTGTAACAGGCAATAATAATTTATGTAAGAAGAACATCAGTGGCTTCTGTGGAAATTTATAGCGTAAGGACATGATTAAATTTTCAGGAACATTGTTAATACTGTTTGTCTTGATGAGCATTAGATGACACAAAGACAGACAACTATAGGAATTGATCAAATAATTTACTAATTATTTGTGTACTTAATTGGATGTAAATTTTGAATAGCAACCCTACAAGTTAAACAAATAGTGTACCTGAATTAATAATACACAGCCAGAGCTACCGGTACTGAAAATACCTTTAAAAATCATAACCATAAGTACATCAGAAAACTGAGAGAAGCTGGAGTAGATTCCTAGTTACGCAATACAGCCAGCAATTTTGTATACATGCTGCGCTGGGGATCTGAGTGTATACTGTGGGAAATCCCTGGAGAGACCAAAGAGGAGGAAGCATTTGGAGACACAGAAAACAATCACAGAACATATCTGACCTTCGGGAACTACAGGAAGAAGTAAGGATCTAACAGGCAGAAGAGCAAATTGCAGCAAATGCTGAGGGGAGTTTGGGGAAGGCAGACAGGGAGAGTTTAGGCAAAATTATTAGCAAAGGGCTCCCTCCCCTCCCAGGTGGAGGCACTCTTTGTGTTTCTTGTGCTACCAGTCACTGGCTGAGAATAGTTTATGGGGGCCATCCTCTGCTGCCAACACTTTTATTCAGACGCTGAGAGTCAGAGTCCCTCAACGCCCTCCCTTCCGCAGGTGCCTGGAGCAGTGCACTAGCATGGGCACTGCAGGGCTCATGTATTGCAATACATTTTTCCCTGAGCACATCCATGGTAGGAAGATCTTAAGCAATGCCAACCCTCAACACATCACTTTGAAGATTATAAATTCTAATTTCGGGAAACATTTTTGTATTGACAAGTAAAATTAGAAACGCTAATGTCCTTCGCTGCATATTTCAGAGTTTGCTCTTTGTCTCAAGGCATAGGTTCCTAAAGCATGTTTTCTGGACTAACAGAGGTACCATCAATAGGAAATTTACTAGAAAAGCATATTTAGTTCTAAGAATTGAACCCAGGAATATATAGCTTAGAAAGTCCTATAGCCTGAACTCATGCAACTTAAAGTTTATGCAAGTTAGCATTGGAAAATCACTGTCCTCTGGAAATTTTACTATAGGCACACCACAATTGGATGAGAATATTGCAACAGAAATGGACAAGGATTTCCACTGTTTTTGAAATTATTTGTACTTAAGGGTCAGCACTCATGCTGCAGACAGTCTTTGAGCAACTTTGCTGAAGATAACAATATGTAGTATAACAACTATTGTTAATTCCTATCATTTTGCTTTGAAATCCTGTATCTTTTTATAGTTTTTGCATTGTTTTGTTTTTGTCTTTGTCTTTGTTGCTGTTATTTTGTTAATGTTTAAAATCCTCTTTAAAATAAAAGATAAATGTCCTTAGGAACACAAGCTCCAAAAATTGACTGGGGTAAGTTGTTCAAAAGTCTTTCAGTTTGAAACATCTCATAAAATAAAATTATACCCTTAAAATGGCTGACATAATTTGACTTTTTTTCCACTATACTTTTGGTTAACTAGCTTTCTAGCAATGGGCAGTTCTTGTATTAATTAATTTAAATCTGAGTTAGATTAATGTTTTTTTTTGATTCAGTGGGGTTCACATTCAGTTGTGACGTAGATAGTAAGACATGGTTTCCTGGCTGTTTTGTTATGGTCTTGGTGTGAACCGCGGTGTCAGTTCACTGGCAATCACATGGCGACGTGAGCGGAGCTACCCGTCACAGGGCAACACGAACGTGCTTAGGGTTAGGTGGCCTTGGACGTATTCAATTGGGAAGGGAGGAACCAATTTTGTAATGCATTTAATCTGAAGCTAACCTGTGAAGTATTCATAACTTTTCAACTAATGTATTTGATAAAATCTAATAGGTTTTCTAAAGTGTAACTACTGTCCCAGTATTAACAAAAATGAACCATAAGTTGTAAAGGAATCCTTAAATGGTCAATTATTTGAAAAAAAAATTGGTGTAGGAATTTTTCTCATGCTGGAGGTAAATATGAATTATTTCACTTATAAGAATAGATTATATAAAGCCATGCATGATGTTCCAGGCTTGTAACCCCAGAATTTAGGAGGCTGAGGCAGGAGGATCACTGCAAGTTTGAGCCTAGTGAGCAACACAGTGAGTTCAAGGCCAGCCTGAGCAGCATAGCAAGACTCTGTCTCAAACAAAAAAAAGAATAGATTGTATAAAATCACTGTCAAAGAAGATACAGAAGTTAGTCAAAGCATGTGGGCAACCGCTATGGTCACGTGTTGGAGATATAATGAAGTTCTTATTATTTTTCTGAGCTGCCATGATGTTTGTGTATCCTTGCCATTATTTCTTTTTATTTGCAATAGATACATGTCCAACTATTGAATTTTGTATTATAACTGTTTATATTTTTCTTAGAGTATCGTCTCTGCACATCATCTAAAACTCAAGAGACCCAAAAGTTGAAATCACTGTACATTCTCATGCATCAAAAAATTCACTTTGAGAGCATCCCACATATTTATGATTAGTGGGCCACAGTGGAATTGTGGTATCTAAAAATGCAAATATTAGTGCTTCAGTTTTCCATATGGACACTCTTATCAGCATCCTCACCTCCTTCTGTGGTCAGCCAGTGGACCTAGGTGTGTGCCCGCTTGCTGGAAGGGTTGTGCCAGTGAGAAGTTCAAGGGACTCAGAGAAAAGAAAAGGAAAATGGCACCAGTACTTATTTGATGAGGTCCTTATTCAAGGGTTTCCTTAGCATTACTGTTTCTCTTGAGCTAAGGTCTTTTCTATTTATTTTCTTGATGAAGCCTGAATTTAAGCAATTCTCTCCATTCTATCTCTGTAACTTCTAATACAATCTGCTTAGCAACAGATAGCTATCTATTTAAACTAAGAACAAAAAAGTGACTATCATACAGGTAAGTATAATATGATCATTAATTGGAAATGTGCCCTATGACCTTCATTGTATTAGAGTATTCTTTTGTGTCTTGACTTATGTGAATCACGATAGCAATCATTTGGAAAACAAGAAAACCTTTCTTTTGTGGCTTGCACCATTTTAGTGTTTTGTTTTCTTACTTTACATTAACACAAACTATCACTGAAATAAGATATTGTTAAGCAGAGGGAAAGCAGCATACGTTTAGTTGAGAGAAGAATGTTCTAGTGAGTTAAGTGTAGGCACACAAGCCCGGTGCATAAATTCAGGGGCCCAAGACTGAAAGCCATTGAAGCCCAGAGAATGTCATCAATTTTTAGGTACATTTTAAAATGAGTTCCTATAAAAAGCATATCTTCATTTGTATTATGCTCTTGGTATTATGTTGTGAAAATTCATACTAGTATAATTTTTGATACACAGTAATTATATGATTTATCCTCAAATTCTGTTTTGTTTCTTTCCATGATTTCTAATTCCATACAAATTTGGTCATTCATATCTCATATTGTCTGCAAATTCAATCAACTTTTTGTTTGTGTCTGCTTTAAGTTCATTGTTCATTTTATGAATCAAAGCCTTCATCATTTTTATTCCTCACTGGAACATCCTATGATCAGTTTGTTTCTGCTTTGCTCTCCTTACATATTGTAACCACTTGCTTTATGCATTTATCCACTGCAGTGTCAGCGAGACCAGCGCAGGTAAGAATTTTTGGATTCACTTTGTTTTTCACATTTCTATTGTTTTTATGCTGAGGTAGGAAATAGTAGGAAATTATCACAAATAGTAGGAAATTGTTGTTAACTACAGTGGAGATCTTTCTAGTTTGTGTCTCTCCCTGTGATGTGATCTTGGCTCTGGTTATGTTCTGCCAATGCACCCCTTCAGCCTATGCAATGAAACAGGGATGGTTTCAGTCACTGCATTGTGAGGAGAGTAACAGGGCCTGATAGAGCAGTACCTGCAACTCCTGGCACACATCTTCTGAGCATCCAGCTCGTACCACTGCCTCAGTAAGCTAGGATGGACCACCCCCTCTACTTAATTTTCTCTTCAGTGTATTCTATATTAATGTACACCTACTTTCTATAACAACATGGAGGTGACCTGTTTTCTAAAATAGCAATGTGTTAGTAATTTGTAATGTGTTCTTATCTCCAGTTGGAACTACAATACTCTACTTCTAACGAAGTATGATTGAGGAGAGAAAATTGATACATAAAGGCTGGGCAGCATCAACAAAACCACTGGAAGAAGCTGAATGGGGAATGAAAGCCATTTAATGCAGGGATTAGAGGAAAATTCTGCGGAAAAGTTGATTTCTGCTCGTACTGATGGCAGACTTCCACGCCTCAGACTGCTCTTCCCTGCAACAGTGACAAAAATTGTCTACTGTTTTTAGACCTGTTATGGCAGATTTAATGTAACAGTTCATGTTCTGGCCAGATGTAGCAGTGCCTGGCTGTAATCCCAGAACTCTTGACAAGCAGAATCAAAAGGTTCACATATTCAAACCCAATCTGGGCAATCCAGTGATTTGATAAGACCCTATCTCAAAATAAGGAAATAAATATATAAATGAATAAATAACACTAAGGAGCGCTGGACATTGCAGCTCAGTGTAGAAGCTCTGGCTTCAATCCTGGGTAGTGTGAAATAAATATAAGAAGGAGACACTTCCATAAGAAAAGTAAGTCATTGTACAATGTCATAAGGCACTTCCTTTACCCTCAGATTTCCAGGTTCACAAGCAGTGTGCTGAGAGTGACTCCCAAAGCTGATAGAAAATGTTTGTTACAGGTCAGAGATATAAAAGATTCTCTGGCTGTGATACAGGGCTAGTATGACAAAAATGGCAATTCAGCAGTCCTCTGTCTTAGTTACTTTTTTTCACTCTATGACAAAATACCCAATGTTATGATTTGGGGGATATTGCAAGGGGAACAATATAATACAGGGCATGTGTTTTGTAAGATTATTTATAGTAGTCACTCAGTGAGTAATGTACAAGAGAGTACAGGAAATCTGTCTAGACACTATAGACCAAGAATCCAACTAAGGGCCTGGATCCCGCAATGATGTCCTGAATGAGTCCAGCTGAAGATCTAGAGCCCATAACAATGCCTCCCACTAGTGCAACTGGAGGCCCAGAGCCCACAGCAATGTCTTATGCAGGCCTATTTCACGTATCTGCACTGGGAAGGTCCAAAGATCAGTGGTGGGATCTAGGAAGCCTGTGCCAGTGAGATGAAGGATCTGTACCAGCAGGCTGAGGGATCTGTACCAGAGCCAGGAAGTGATGCACAAAGCAAGAACCAGAGTCCCCATGAAAGGTGCCACAGCCATCCTCACCAACAGTGAGGTCCCGAGCTCCTCCAATGATCAGGACAGCTGAGTTCCATCAGGAAAGCCAACGTAGAAAGCTTCTCCAGGAGACTAAAAGGCACACCACCTTCCCTAGCAGAGCCAGGAAGCGATGCTCAAAATGAGGACCAGAGCACCCCCAAAGTGAACTGAAGCCATTCTCAGTGCCAACAAGGTTTGGAGCTCCTCAGAGAATGAAAACAGCCAAGGTCATCAGAAAAGCCAGCATGATGAGCTCCTCCAAAAGAACCAACACTTCTTTATAGCTTCTACCAGTGCCCAACAGCTTTCCTCAGTTCCCACAGCCTACCTTCTTCTCCAATTCTAACTCTTATTCTGCTGCAAACAGTCCTCAGTTGAGCCTTCAACACCTAGCACCACACTTACTCATTTTAGCTGGGGGTTATAAACTGACCACCAGTTGTGAATCCACTACACCCAACATCCACAAGTTATAGGAGGAAAGGTTTATTCTGGTTCACAGTTTATAGAGGTTTCAGTCCAGAGTTGGCTGGCTGCAAGGCAGGGTGGCTGACAGAGGCACATGGGAGAGGAGAAACTGTCCATGGTAGAATAGGCAGGAGGCAGCGAGCAACAAGCCTGCCTTCTTTCTTCTCCCCATATATTCCATCTAGGCTACAAACATGTTGATTGGTGCTACCCACATCTAGGGCAAGGCTTCCTATTACCCACCCCCACCCAGAGCAAAGCTAATCCATGTGGTAGAGTAATTCAGTTATTATGTTCTTAATCCATATGTGCACACCCTTACTCTACATTCACACTGCCCCAATCCGGCCACCTCTGAAAAACCTCACCTAGGAACATATGAGGCTTTGGAGGAATATTTAGCTGGAACCATGGAAGGTCACATCTCACTACTTCCAGATTAAACCAGTGACCCTCAAAGACCATATAAAAGGACAGGGAAGAATTTTGTAACAACAGTTTGGTGAGTTTGAAGATGAAGACTTTCATCTTTGGAAAGGTTGTCTCGCTTAGGAGCTACAGACACAAGATTTACAGAGGAATTTATCAGATGGCTGGTCATCTAGGTAGCTACAAATATTTGTTTGGTCTTTTTGTGAAGTGCCAGGCTGCTGTTATCTGTAGGTTACCAGATATCCTGGGTTCTGAAAATCTAAAGAAAGGTTACTGATGAGAAAGTTTTATGACTTCTCTCTTTTTAGTCCTTTCTCCAAGATGTAGCTAACTCTCCAGTTGGTCTTAGGGAGTCAGAAGGCATCTTTCCTCAGGACAGGGAGAGATTACATCTGTGGAAACAGTTTTAAACCCACTAGCCTCAGTATCAAGTCATTAAGATGAAAGACTAGCATCTCAGGAAACCATTACAGAAAAATACACCAACATGTTGAACATTTTTCCCCTTTGGGCACAGTGTTGACTTTGTCAGCCCGTGCCAGTTGGCAAAGGCCAAGAGGAGAGCAGCTGTTAAACAACCAGGATGCTGAACAGAACCATAATCACAGTCAGGGGTGGGGTAGGTGACAACTGAAGTTCAAGATCCTACAAGGTTGCAGGAGATCAACAGACCAGAGGGATGTGGCTTTTGGCTTCTCATGATATATTTTAAAATGATAACAATAATTTGAGTGAGTTTTTAAAAGAATAAACTATAGCATTATGAATTTGTGTTCTCTGGAATTCATATGGTGAAGTCCTAGCCCCACTAAATATCTACAATATGGTCTTATTTGGGCAGAAAGTTTTTACAGAGATAAGTTAAAATGAGGCCATTGGATTGGGCTGCAGCCCAGTATAACTGGTATCTTAATAAAAAGAAGTTTAGAAACAGATTCATCTATAGTGTACCGGTATGCTGCATAAATATGAAGATAAACATGCCTGGCAGATCCTTCCTTAAACATCAGAGGGAACCAATATTTTCAATACTTTGGTTTCAGACTCCTGAAGTCCAGAAATGTGAGAAAACACTTTTTCTGTTGTTTGTAATACTGAATCTGTGGGACTTTGTTTTAGCAACCCTGGAACACTGTACCTAGGGAAGAATCAATGCAAATCTCATTGACACAGCTGAATTGACTTTATGCTATTACCCACATCAGAAGATAAATTAGTCTCTAAAAATGGCAACATTTTTGAAAAAAATCTATTTCTTTTTCCACTCAATATCAAGAGTTTAATGAAAATCATATAAAATTGTTCTAAGAGTATGAATAATTTAAATTAAAAAATGTATTTTAAGGATGTTCTTTAGCTTGTACTGCTTCTAGAATAACTGTGATTCATATGCTCAAGAAAATAGGATGGACCATTTTATCAGAAAATTAGAATATGACAAATAAATCCAATATAAATGCTATCATTAAAAATATTACAACCTTAACTAAGAATACTATAAAAGGTTTTAAGAGAAAATAAGCCCAAACTGAAAAATATGTTGATAATCCAAAAGCCTGATCAAAGAAAATATACACAATTTGTGGAAGAATGAAAAGATAAAATTTACAGAGAGAAAAACATGACACAATGGTCTATGTGTAATAGGAACCAGGAAGGGGGGGCAAAGAGAATTATTAGAAAAAATAATAACTGAATATTTTCCTGTGGTGACTTCAAGCCAATTTTATGTTAAAATAGAAAAATAAACTCTAAGCAAGGTCAAAACAAAGAAGGATATAAATGAGTGTATCACAGTAAAATTAGATGAGCAAATCAAAGACAAATCCTAAAAACACACACAGAAAGGAGATTCATCTTTAAAAATAAAGAAACATATCTGAAAAGTGAATCCCAAACATTAAAGTGTATGGTCAGCAAAGGAGCAAAGGGCTATTCCTTTGCCATGTTAGACAGCTTTGAGCGTCTTAGCTTGCAAAATTTGCATACGTCTAAGAGATAGTTACAGATTAAATCATTTCTAGACATCAAAGGAATATGACCATTGAATGTGTCACCATCAGTGGAACAGTGAAAGGAATAGTTATCTCAGATCCAAGCCAAGTGACCTCAGTAAACACAGAAAAGCAAGAATGAATGAACAGAGGCCATATAATGGTGATCAAAACATGTTTAAATGTAAAAAATATCCACCTTATTATACTAGAACACACATTATTAAGAACCCTGGGATAGATATGTGTGAAGCACGAGGGCTTAGTCTGACTATCTGGAAAGGGATTAATGGTAAAGTGCTTTTCACTGTTTATTTATTTATTGTATATTTCAATCCACCACTGTGGGTCAAGTTTTCACAGCAGTTCTGTCCAAGAAAACTTACTGTCGCCCTTGCTGACTGCAGTTACCTTCTCTGCCACCATGCAACCTCTGCTCTTCTTTAAACTGGAAAAAATTGTAAGCATTAACTGTTTTGAAGTTTCAGGATATCGAGGTAACCATCATAGTGTAACTGAAAACACTCAGTGCAGACCCAGATTTGCTTCAGAAACTGGGAAGAACGATGGGATAGGAGTTTTGAAGGGGTTGAGTGTACTTCAAAGGGGGTTAAAGGCAATGTATCTTTCATTGTAACAATTATTTAAAAACTTAAACATCCACATTATCTTTTATCATACCTACTGCATACAATCCACAGATGGGTAAGTACAAATGATTTTCACTGTATAAACACTAATAATAATGTCTGCTGCAAATCTCTGTGAACACACCTGCACACACAATCACACACACATACATGCACACACACACACATGCAAGCACACATACACACACATATGCACATGTTGTTTGAAAGAGAAACAGACGCAAGAGTACTTCTGGTAATCATGTAGAAATGGTCACTGTCAATAAAATTTAATTTTTGTATTGAGGATATTGAGAAACATAATTCTCATCTCTGTATTCTCATCGTATTTTGGAATAGAAAGACAGAAATTCTTTAATAAATGCTTAATTTGATTTCACCTATAGCTGACAATCTTATTTAGCTTGTACCTTGATTACTTTCTTGGACAGCAGATTACCAGCATTATAAATGTGTGGTAGGATTCTACTGAAGAAGGTGAAAATAAGACCTAAATAAATCTTGAATATCCATGAAGACAAATAAACTCTGAACAATAAAATCTACCAAATTACCTCATGTCCAGTTTGAAATAATATCTAAATTCATTTTTAAATATTATCAATGATTCCACTGTAGTGCAAAATAGAAAAAAGAAACTAAAGCAGAATAAAGGACTTGAGCTTGTGGTTTTCTACATATAGTATTTCATTTTGTGTTCTTAAGTAACTGCTACAGTTTGCTAATGTTACTCTCATTTCTTTTCAAAAGTAATTTCACTTAGTACAAATATAATGTTAAACTTTAAATTAATTCCTAAAAATTGGATATTATTATGATATAGAATATATATATATATATATATATATATATATATATTCTATTTATTCTTCTTATGACAGATTTTTCTACTTGACTAATTCAATTCAATCTGGTTTAAAATTAAAGAAGTAAAACTCAGTCTAAAGTAGAATGTGGGACTTCCGGGAAGATGGCGACCAGGTGAGCAGCAAAGGAGCGATCCTCCTTGATAAACACCACCAACTCAAGACAGACTTGGCGAGCGTGAATGCCGGGACCTCGGCTGGGAAGTTCAAACTGAACGTGTTTCTCTGAGCTGCTGGGGGAGATGCGGTAGGGCGGCCCAAACTGCCATGGCGAGACGTTGGAAAGCCCCAGACGCTGGGAGCCAGAGACGCTCTGCGCGGGTAGGGGGCTTGGCTGGGTCCGAGCGCCCTGGGGTCACAGCCAGCTCGGTCCCTCCCGCCTCCCGAGCCAGCGCAGCTTTCTGGCGACTCCCGACAGAGATCGGCTTTTTAGCAGCGGCAACGCCCGGCAGTCTCACATTTCACGCGCATCGGGCAGGCGGTGCAGCCTAGACCCTCGGCAGCCTGCGGTCCATGGCCAGGGCGGCGCGAGGAACATAGGAGTGGAGCATCCCGCTCCCTCCCCCAGACCCGGAGAGCGCCAGGAAACAAGTGGCTGCGAGCGGAGGATCGTGAGCATAGCACAAAAAACTGGCACCTTGGAACCTTCCTGCCTGCAGGGACTCCAAAAACTGGTGAGCTATCTGCGCTCTCGACCAGATCACCGAGTGGGGGAGGAGATCCATCCCTATACCTGCAGGGAACCCTGGGAGGGCGGGGGAGTGGTCTTACACACCTCACCCAGGTCTCTCGCTAGGGAGTAGCTAACAAACATCTGTACAGCCTTTTAAGTGGAACTCTCAGCAGAAAACTTAAGGGACATTCCCCCAAAGAAGAGTCATTAGAGCAGCCTCTGCAGCAGACCTTTGCCTGCTGAACTGCCTGGGGAATCTATTGCTCAATATTTTGAATCTGATACCCAAAAAAGGGAAGACAGAAGAACAAATCTCAGCAGAAAGCTTAAGGGACATTCTCCCAAAGAGAAGGAATCATTGGAGCAGCCTCTGCAGCAGACCTCCGCCTGCTGAACTGCCTGTGGAATT